>JBBPCS010000052.1:23833-60975 GCA_037974645.1 Hollardia meadi | reverse complement strand
AAAACATGATTAGACCAGGCCACCTTCTTCCATTGCTCCATGGTCCAGTTCTGATGCTCACGTGCCCATTGTAGGTGTTTTCGGCGGTGGGCAGGGGTCAGCATGGGCACTCTGACAGATTCTGCGGCTACGCAGCCCCATACGCAGCAAGCTGTGATACACTGTGTGTTCTGACACCTTTCTATTAGAACCAGCATTAACTTTTTCAGCAATTGGTGCCACAGAAGCTCTTCTGTGGGATCGGACAACACAGGCTAGCCTTCGCTCCTCATGTGCATCAATGAGCCTTGGGTGAACTGGACACCAGTGAACAGTGAACACCAGTTGTCCTTCCTTAGACCACTTTTGGTAGATACTAACCACTGCAGACCAGGAACACCCAACAAGACCTGCAGTTTTGGAGATGCTCTGACCCAGTCGTCTAGCCATCACAATTTGGCCCTTGTCAAAGTCGCTCAGATCTTTACGCTTGTCCATTTTTCCTGCTTCCACCACATCAACTTCGAGAAATGTTCACTTGCTGCCTAATATATCTCACCCACTGACAGGTGCCATTGTAAAGAGATAATCAATGTTATTCACTTCACCTGTCTGTGGTTATAATGTTATGGCTGAATGTACAAATGTACAAGAACTGGGGTTCAGATGGTTACTTACCTGACATTGAAAATTCATTCTTTCATGGAAACAGCAGTTGATAAAACAATTTTACCACAGCAGCTGTTTTGGAGTTTTTGATTATATATTTAAAGATCTCATGGAATTAAGGTTATAGAATTAGAGGTTATTAAATTAAAACAAAGTAATTCCTTTAGAGAAAAATGTAAATTTGAACATCTACAAATCAGTAGGCAAAATTCATCTCCTGTAGTGAGAAGGTGTGATACCATCAAAAGCTCTAGAAAAGGGAATAAATGGACCTTGTAGTATAAGATTGTTTGGTTAATGCAAAGATTTATTTCTTTTTTACTTCACTTTCTTTCTTGATATTTTTCTCTATCTTTGCTGGAATCTTGTTAGGATTGCTGACAAAATGTTTGTGGACTTTTGCTTCCAGCAATTGAACTTTATTTTGACATTAAAACAGAACACTACACCAACACAACAGCAAGAAAACAGCTCGTCTGCATCACCTTTGGTTCATAACACAAATCAAAGCAGATCAAGATGTCTTTTTGCAGAGAGCAGACGTAATCTTTTCAAGGTTTTATTGGTTATCCCACTGCTGCAACAATCACTTTTCTCTTGAAAATGAGTTGTGTTGTTCCCCAATTTACAGTAAAAAAAAAAAAAAAACTAGTGGAAAACTCTACACCATCCAAACCCTACATATTTGACTCACCATCTGATCTTTTTCTCTTACAAGGAAAACAACAAACATCACTAAGTGGCGTCTTTCATTCCAGAGAAACGTTTGAACCTCGAAGAACTCTTTCGTTTTTAAGTTCTTATCCTCAAACATGCAAAACCATTCGAGAAAAGGAAAGATTTACTCACCGGCTGACCATGCTGCTCTATGTACTGCACACACTCACAAACACACAAGCAGCCTGTGAAAAGAGACTCCAGTTTGCATTTAAACCACACACATTTCCTGTGTGGAGAGATGGAAGCTGGGACCCCCTCCTCTCCCTCCCTCCCTCCCATCCACCCCCATCTCTCGTTTTCTCCTCCCATTTTCCATCCTTCCTCACTTCCCAAAATCTCTCCTCCTCTCCTCTGCATCCCCCTCTCCTCCCCCGTTTTCCTTTCATGCCTGTTGCTCGCCCTTTTCTTCCTCCTCCTCCTCCTCTGGTCTGAACAAGTCGGCTTTGTCTCCTCTCCTTTCAGCCGTCTGGCCCTCTGCTCCATGCAGAATGTTCTCCAGGCCCCCCGAATCAAAGTTTTTATCAACCTGGGAACACAAACACTCACTCACCTACCGATGACGTGGGTCAAACTAATAAAAGTCAGCTTTTGAAAGCAGTGTGTTGGTTTCGTTGTTTGTACATGGATATGCTTGTAGAAGGAATCCTGTCTAATTAGTTCCAGACAGCCTTGAGAAACACTGCTCAAACTATTTTAATTGGCTTGCTCTTGAGGGGGAGGAACAGCAACAGAAAAAGAGAGAGAATGAATGATTAACCATGACTTTTTTTGTCTTCTGTTATTTTGATAAATGAAAGTTGAATGCTGAATAGAAGGATGAAAGGGTGTATTCAGTGTTGCCAGATTGGGCAGTTTTCCACCCAATTGGGCTAGTTTTGATCGCATTGGGTGGTGAGAAATAGTGGTGGGCTGGTAGATAAAATTTGGGCTGGTGAATATTTGGATTTTGAAAATACAGTGAAAATAATATTACCAAACAAGCTCTCATTTTATGGCCAAAAACACAAATTTCAGTAAACTTTGTGTTCACTCACTCTTATTATTGACTAATTTAACTAGAGATATTTATTTGACATGAGTTGTATTCATTCGTCATTAGTCATAAGGGAAAACCTAGTTAGCTTGACGTCAATATCAGTGACATTGACATTGGTAACTTACCAAAGTCAGTATATTGAAGTGTAAGGCCTATTTATGTAGCATTTTTATCTTTGGTTATTTGATGCAGATATGAAGCCTTGTATGTTTATGATGTGTTTCTACTATATGTATTTAGTGGTATTACAATTTTACATGGGTTTCTGGCAAGGTTATGATTTGGGCTGGTTTTTATTGAATTGGGCTGGAAGCCGTCAGTCTGATCTGGCAACCCTGGGTGAATTAAAATGAATGGTTGCATTAATAAGAGTTAAAAGGAGCAGTAATCTGTCTTCTCGTTTGTGTATTGCTGTTGGGTGAAGATTAACAAATTGATGCTGGTGCCTATAAATAATTTTTTAAAAAGACAGATTTTTGCCACAATGGGGACCAATAATGAAAAGATTAACCTCAGAATAGAAAGATAATAATAATAATAATACAGTATTCTTTGCGTTTTTGCACTGTATTCTTTTTATATGTTGTTTGTAGCCATGTTAGCACCAATGTCGGTCTGACAGTCCACCACTTTGGTCCAGACTCAAACAATTTTTTAGATGGATTGTCGTTAACGTTTGTGCAAATATTCATGGTCCCCAGAGGGTGAATCACAATGACTTTGGAATGACTTCTCATCTCTCTCATCTCATAAGTTGGAATTTTGTGGTTTTGAGTGAAATATCCAATCAATTAGGCTATTGGCGCGAACTTTGCTCAACACTCATGTTTCTGCCTGGACAAGCTGTTCTATCTTTGAAGTTAAAAGTACCTGCCATACTAATGACGTTCACGTGAGACTGTAGTCTACTTTGTGTAGTACTTATTAGCAAGTGTAGCATGCTAAGATGCTAAACAAAGTGTATGTCGGCATTAAGTTTCTTAAATTTGTAAACAAATACTTTTCTCTCTGTTTGAATGGGGGAAAATAGTAAACATTATACCTCCATGTTAGCATGACAATGAGAATGTTATGTCATGTTAGCTCAAGGCATGACTGTGCCGGAGTAGGCCGGAGACTGTATAATCAATAGGCCTATACCGCGCTGGCCAAGTCTGATAATGTAATCAAATCAAATAAAACATAGTGGGATCTATTTAATAAAAAAAGGCTTCCTCCCTCTGTAGAGCATCAAGATGCTCACCAAATATCATGAAAACCAGTCATCCTGCAATGTTATGTACTAGTACTTAATTGTATGCAACATGATAAGGAACCAAAATCAAGGTACTGGGATCACCTAAATCAGTACTGTTCAACCTGTGGGGAGGATGATACTTGCAATCATATAGCCAACGAAACAGGTCAGTGCTGGAGGATTCCCTAGGGAATTTCATGCTACTCTGCCCATTTAGATTTTGAAATATGGGATATGCAAGTGGACAATGTGATCTGATGGTGGCGCTAGAGCTAAATGAATGTCCAAATGGCTCATCGTGTGGGGATTACAAATGTGCTCAGAACATTTCACAGCAACATGAAGACTAGATTATTAAGTAATAATGAATTAAATCAATGAAACCAAATTGTTCATTATAGGGACAGTTCCAAACTCAAAAATACTGTACATATTTTTCCTCTTATCTATAGTAGGCTACTATTTATTCATTGGTTTGGTTTGAATCTGCAAGTCAGTTTTGCAGATATTGGCTGAAGAGATGTACGTGTTCTCTAAAATACAATGGACCTATACACTTAACAAAAATATGAACATTTGTTTTTGCTCCTATTTTTCACAAGTTGAATTAAAACATCTCAGATTTTTTTAATGCACATAAAACTTCACATCTCTCGGATTGTGAGCACAAATTTGTTAGTGATCCCTTCTCCTCTGCCAAGATAATCTATCTACCTGACAGGTGCGGCATATAAAGATGCTGATTAAATATCATTGTATAGGTGTGCTTTGGGCTGTGAGTGCGACTGGCTGGCTGACTAGCCAGCGACCCCTGCTGGCATTAGCTTGCGGTTGCACCAGTCAATTTGATTTAGACTTACAATAAAGACATTTTAACAGTCACAGACACTTGCTGTATATCAGACATTTTTGGATGTGGTAACCATTACTATTACTTTCAAAGTAGCAATTTAGATAATTCAATTAAACTTTAATCCAATAAACCCTTCTGGTTATGACACATTGTACACATAATCACACACACCGGGCAGTAGCATATGAACAGAACAGCTTCATTTCCCAGGACTTTGCATAGTAAACAATATAAAGTACAACTGTGTGTACACAATATACACTCCTCTGTAAAAAAGTCTTTGCCAAAAACACTGCTAATTAGTGGATATATGGTTAGACATTCACACAAAGACACACACCTTATCTGAGGTATAGACAAACATATCAGGGTAAAACTAATACTTCATATAAATAAAAAAAAGAGGACCACTTGATCTTTTGAGTCAAGCTTGTTTCATTTCCTCAGACACTTGACATAATATGTGTTCTGTATTGCACCTCAGTAGACTCGATACCAGTTAACATCCATCACTGAAATTAATGAATGCCATCCAGCGACAGCTACTCTCATAAGTAATAAGTACAGCCAATAGCCACTTCACTGCTATTCAATGTTGTAATTGTTAAGAAAACACTTAATAAGACTTTATTTATAAGCGGGAGGAACTGTTTGCACACAATATGACAAGTGTCTGGTGAAACTTTCTTTAAGGAGTCTAATATGTGTTAAATATGTATAAATTAACCATTCTGATGATTGACGTAAGCTTACTGGCCACTCACAATGGCTCAATCCAGTGCAATCCATTTCTCTAACCAATAAACTAAGCAGGGATGGGTTTCAAGATGAGACACACAAAAACACAAGCAATACAAGAAACTGGGAAGTATGAGCTCCATTTAAAAGAACTCAGTATGTTAAAAAAAAATTCAAAGAAAAACTGAGAAAACCTAAAACATGACTGTAAAAATGTTTTTTTCAAAAATCACCACAAAAATGAAAGCAACGAAAGGAAAAATAAAAGCCAGAGGACAAGAAAGAAACGCTTCAGGAAAAAGAAACGTCAGAAGACTAAAGAGCATTTCAAATACAACTTGAGATTCTATATCACATTTTTAGTCTACAAAAAGAGTTAACATGTCAAGCAAAGACGTATCTAGCACTACTCCCAATGTCATCACTTATATAAATTAAGAACTCTATAATTATTCCCAAGTGGACCAGTGATCTCAGAATTGCATATTCTCTCCCAAAATGCACTCTGAAACACACACACACACACGTTAGTGTATCAGCTAGCAACAGAGACGACAGGTGAGGGGGATAATAAAATGGGTAGAGAAAATTTGACTGAACACAGATGTTACTAAAAACAATCCTTTTTCATAAAATAACTAATGTGAACTGCTGTGAGGAGCCACTGTCTGTGTACCTGCCTTCACCTGACTGGGCTGTCAGACACATATCACACACGCACACACAACATGAATACACACATTCACCATTGTAGAAGTCTTCCAGCCTAAATTGACGCTCATATTAGCACATGAATGAGACACAGCGAGACAGTATTTCAAATGCAACAAGAAAAAGTTCATGTCTGCCAAGAGATGTGAATGTACCAACTCTCTTCGTTTCAGTGCAGTAATAGTGCAGAAAAATATGACATAAAGATTGTGACTTCTCTCATGGTGACATCTTGTTTGGTTGGTTTAGTTCCTGATGCTGAAAGCTTTGGTTTTCTTGATGTTGAGGAGTGGAGGTTTAATCTTTGGCTTGTTGTTTTCCCAGTCTGAGGAAGGGAACCGACGACCGTAGATGTCTGGGTACAACTTCTGAAACTAAAGCAAAGACAATAAAACTCAGAATTTAATGACATCCACATGGCCATGAGGGTCCATATACAGTAGAATGCATTTCATCAGTTGCCCATGTGTTTCTTAGGGTCTGTGTGGACTGTGTGACTATGTCTATTTATGCAGACATGAGTGATAAATTTGACGATCACGGAAAATACTGCTGCAAAATGTTGACTGACAATTCAATATTAAGTTACAAATGTTAACAAAAAGTTTCCAAGATTTGGTATTTTGCTTCACACAGTCAACATTTCTATTAAAAGGTGACTGCCACATGGCATACACATGTGCAACACTGGTTAAAAAAGGACCTGGAGTTGAGAGAAGAGCAGCAGGACTTCAAAGAACTTATTTTGGTTATTATGTCAACAAAAGACAAATCCATATCCTTTCAAACTGAGTTTTGTGGGAAATGCTGATTTCAGACTGAGAATTGGAGTAGTGTTTTGTCACCTGCTTCAGTTTCTTGCGTCTGTCCCTCTCGCTTATATTTTGGTCTGTCAGCAGCATCTCCAGCAACTCCTCCATGGCCTTCTGGGAAGATGCCAGCTTTTGCTGTTCAAACTCAGCGCCGCTAATCTGATGGCAGAACGTGTGAATGGGCATTGGAACGCAAGCTGAATCGCTGCCATCAACATTAGAAACACCATCGATGGGGACCTGGGGTCAGGAGAGTGGAAAAACATCTGTATTGACTGTATATTCAAAGCAGATGAAGCCTAAGTCCCACTTTGGTCACAACTTTTGTTTTCATTTACATGGTCTGAAAGTATCAACTACATATTTACATATTTTATGCATCCACAAGATTTGTCCATATGAACCCAGGATGCAGAATGAATATACTGTAACATTTTCCTGTGTACCTGTACTGTGCGCAGGTACTGTATATGGTCATTTATAGCATTGAGCAGGTACTCTGGGACTGAGAGGATGCTTGCTTGATGGTCCATTAGAAATGACACCAGTCTGGTAGCTAACAGCTCGTCCAGATCACACTCCACAGCGCTACCCAGGACGCAGCCTGAAAATGTGTGAACCACCTGGAAAGAGAACCACAAAAAAAAACATATAGAGACAGGTAAACAAAGACAACCAGCCAAAACAACCACTGTGACACACAAATGAATAAATGTCAATTTAAAAAACACATGATGTGACTAAAAACATGAAAGATGAAGATGGAATGTCACTGATCCCCAGGATTTAAATTAGTGTCACAAGGTTAAAAAAAAAAAGTAGGTTTTTTTTGTTAGTTCTAGAGGAAAGATCAATACATCAGTTTTGTGTAGACCGACATACATTTGCAGTAAAAACATAAATCTTAGTGTCAAAATTTTAACCGGTGATGGAATATCAATCGAAGCAATTTACTTAATTTTGAGGTACTTGTACTTGACTTGAATATTTCAATTTTGTGCTACTTTATACTTCCACTTCACTTTGTTTTGGAGGAAAACATTGTACTTTTCACTTCATTGCATTTGTTTGATAACTTTAGCAACTAGCAGCAGATTCAGATTATGCCATGTTGATAGGTTATTACTTGTAACATGTAACCAATCAGATTGCTGTGGGCAGGACATTGAGAGAGACCACAGAGTGCTAAACTGATATATTTTTTATTTGATCGGCAATTGGGACAACGCTGAATTTTGGAGCTGATAATCGGTTTTGTGCCTCACCAGTGTTCGGGTGCCAATGGCGGGGTGGAGGCGGGGCATGTCCACGTTCTGGCTGATGCGGGACATCATCCTCATGAGGAGCTGCAACTTCCTGCGAGAGGTGGGGGGTAGGAGGAGGGTACAAAGCTGCAGGGCCTCAACAGCTACACACTCAGACTGAGGCTGGAGAAGGCCTACACACACACACACACACACACACACACACACACACATACAGTTATATAATGATGATGATGGAGACAAGTGAAATCTGTAGTGCAATCAGTACAGAAACAAACAGCAGTAGAATCACTCTGTGGCCACATACATCCATCACTGCTACATCACATTCACAGAATCAGACAAACGAATGGATGAAGGGATTGATGGATGGATGGATGGATGACAAGATTAATCAACTACAGCTACGACACAAGGTAAGTCAGGTAAGATTTATAAACATTTTATTGCAATATGCTATACAAAACATGAGCCATCCAAGTTCATACCCCTGATGTACGACCGTAAACTGTGCATGCGTGGATATCTCCTGGAACCTGGACACTCCAACAAAGTTTGTTATGAGAAGAGTGTTGAAAATACATACTTGCCAGACAGTAGAAAATATTCTCGCCGACTTACGCAGCAGGTGTCCTTCCTCACTCACCGTCTTGCTGCTACACAGTGGAGTGCTGCTACTGGTGGCTTTGTATTGACTTGAAAGAAGAGACCTTTCTCAAACTGATTACATTTTTTTTTTCTCCCCCGAGCTGGTAGGTCACCCAGAAGATTTCCTACCATCCATTGAGTTTGTATTTTCAATTCTTCATGCAACAAATTCTGAGTGGATGTGTGATTGAAATGTCCACGAGATATCTATGCTCACAGTACGAGCCAAATTCCAAAAAAGTTGAGACGCTGTGTAAAACGTAAACAAAAACAGAATGCAAGAAATTTCAAAGGGACTGTGTTTACAAACTGTTTTAATACGTGTTCCTGAGCCCATGTAGTAATCTCCTTTATACAACCATGTGTTTCACAAAGTGGTGAACCTCTCTCCATCCTTGCTTGTGAAGGGCCGAGTCTTTTGAGGATGCCCCTTTCATACTCAATCATGATACTTGTTACCAATTAACCTCTTTACCTGTGGAATGTTCCAATCGGGTGTTTTTGAGCATTCCACAACTTTCCCGGTCTTTTGTTGCCCCTGTCTCAACTTGTTTGAAACATGTTGCTGCCATCAAATTTAGAATAACCATACAAGTTGGTGAGGTAAAACATTAAATGTCTTTGTACTGTATCCAATTGAGTACATGTCAAAAATTATTAGCAGATTATCACATTCCGTTTAATTTATTTTTTTACACAGCGTCCCAACTTATTTTGGAGTATTGGTTGTATATCCGGGTTGGATGTGGGTTGCCTGGTTCACTGCCTTTATTCACAGCACTACTCTAAAGTCTTGGGGCCAGAGACTTGTTTCTCAGAGCTTGTTAAAAAGGTAACGATTCCATATCTATGAATCATCCATTGGTTTCTAAATTCTCAGGTTCTTTCAAAACCTTTTCACCACATACTGTAAAGCTACATGGCTCACACAAATTTGTTTTCCTTCATTTTGACCCCCTTTTACTTGACTATATGGCTATAGGTATAAGATAGATTCTACTTGTGGGTAAACCTGACATTTCATTTGAAGAAAGAAAAATATTAACACCTTATTTTAGCAGATCAAGTTTGGAAATTCTTTCGCAGCAAATTGGAAAATTCAAAAGCAGCACAGAGAAAATATAGAAGAACAAAACAAAAGCAGGCAACTCGCGTGCTGCATACTTTACTTTACTACTGGTACATTCAATTTCATTGTTCTGTCAATATGTTGACTGGAACCTTGGAAATGTTAAATGACACAGACCACCAAAAAGTGAAATCATCTTGATTTCATCTGAGTTGCATTTCTAAGATCTAACGTTGCATACCGGTAGTGGTTAGATGTTAGATGGAGTTAGTTTGATTAGACATCAACAGACAAGCAGACACACAGACGGGTAGAGGGGAGAGGGTCTTACTGTGCTCAGGTTTGGGTTGTGGGGGCTTGGAGCTGCTGGTGGGCACACAGAAAGCCGGTCTGAACAGCAAAGCAGGTCGAGACGGCTTTGACACATCCAGAGAGCTGAGGCAGCGCCGGACAACAGCGGGTGCAGAGAGCGTCCAAAGATTAGAGGTACTGGAGGCGGTCCTGGGCCCACTGGGTCCTGTAGTAGTGTGAGACCCTTGTACTTTGGCCATAGCAGATGAGGAGAAAGGATGATAAGAGGAAGAGGGAGGACGACAGGACGGCAACGAGGGAGGACGTGAAGTTGAGGAGGAGCGATGCTGCTCTGCAGGAGTGTTTACGTTAAGGCAGCTGGTTGATCGGCCCTGCCACTTGGTGTCCTTGACATCTTCCTCTCTGGTTTCTATGACAATGTCCAGACAGCTGCCTATGCTGCGTGGCCGCAAGGGCCGCGACCTCTGTGTGACTGACAGTCCTCCTACAGAAACTATAGACCGTCTGGTCCTGGTTGTACCTCCTGGAGCATTTTCACAACTAACAGAGGTTGCTTTGGATAAAGAGTCTGCACGACTGCGGAGTGTTGTGATGACAGGGCTGTCATCCTGGCTCCTGTTGTTATACGATGCGAGGCTGTCAGTGGACAGGAAAAGCTGCTGCCGAGTGAGAGGGGCAGTGTCATCTAGGATAGTTTCCAGTGAGCAACTCCTGGTTTGATGCCTCGAAGAACCAACTGTACTCAGGCTCATGCAGCTGCCTCCTAACTGACCTTCATCTACACTGCCTCCATTCAACGCTGCCATCCGTGACTGAAGCTTCCCACCTAGCACCTCTCTCATGGGCGACTCTGTCTCATCACATGTCCCCTGTCTGAGCAGCGACAGGAGGAGACACTCTGTGGAGCGGAAAGATGTCTTGGCTGGAGGGGGGGCTGAGGGGAGGTCAGCCTTCTTGCGTTTACCACGTTGGTGTATCGTGGGCGCTGCAACGTACCCACAAAACACTGGGAGTGGAAGCAGAGATAGAGAGAGCCAAGTGGTGCAGGCAGAGTGTCAGTGCAAGCAGACAGTGAAGGAAGGGAGAAGGTTTAGTTACTTCAAACTGATACTGTACATACAGAACCATCAGCTGGTCAGAGATGACACATAACAGGCATACACACAGCTGCACATATTGCTGTTAGGACTCCACAAACAGAAGTAACAATATCCAAAACCTCTGTTAGCAGTCAAAAGGCACTATTAGAGGTCAAAGCACGCAACCACTTAGTGGAGACAGCATGTCAACATGACTGAGCAACAAGATCCTGCAGACAATCCTGTCACTTTGAGCATCTTTTTCATCGTAACTAGAACGGAGCCTTTTAAAAGCACTTGCATTTAATTGCTGTTTCATGGTCAGGACTAACAGGAAATAGCCTAATGAGATTAGGCTATACACGATACCTACCCAGCACGTTGATAAATAGTTCATACAATTCGTATGTGAGTAATGGCTGTGGAAGGCTGTAGAAGTAATCAGACACCGTTTTGAAGACATCTCTTTCAAAGCCAGGATAGGAAGGCTGTTCGTTGTCGTATTTCGGCCCTAAAAAAATAAACAGTACGTTACTGCAGCATTCCTGAATGATTTTTGAAAATGTATACTCTTCAAATTACCTTTAGAATCCCCAAACACAAACCAATGTAAAAGTTCTCTAACTTTACATAGAATTCTAAATATCTACATAAAACGCAAACAAGTTTTTATTTGACTAAATTTTGCAAAAATTACACAGCAATCAATTAAAAAAAAACAAAAAAAGCACACACATTTAATTAAGTCTTTATTCACCCCAGTTGCTCAATTCTCAGCAGCCCTAAAATGGGGCAACTTGTAAAATATGGCCAGAATTTGAAGGTAGACTAGTCTGATGACAGGAGAAACAGTACGGAGGTGATTTACAGCGGCTCCGACAAGGAGTATGACTTCAGGGAGGAGAAGACACAGCAGGTGAGGTCAGGCGAGAGGTGAAGCAGCAGGGGAGCAAGATAGAGTCGGCAACTAGCAACAGGCAAAAACGTTGTGAGCTGGAATATATATTTTCACATCTTACTCACTGAATTGAGGATTTATTTTGACTAAACCAGAGGTAATTGTGGAAAGACAAACTAAAACAGTTTTGGCGATTTTTACTTTATGCCTCATTTGAATGAGGTGATTTTTGAGATGAGATGAAACAAGGCAAATAAGCTTGTCTTAGTTTGGTAAAGGAAGTTTGTTTTGTTTACTTATTAGACTAAACAATAAGAGAGCTTGTGAAACTCGCCGCTTGTATACATCTGACTTTCGCCTCTAGAGGTACAAAGTGGTATTAGACGTCTTTGACACAACATCAACACTGCTGTTTCTTCCCCTTCTGTTGATAGTTAGTTCATTTTTGAATATATTAAACTAAAATTACAGCCATATCTTACATATCTGAATTGTGTGCCGTAAAGAAGACCTGTTTTTATGCTGGCTCTGCTTTATTTCACTGAACCAAACAACACCAGCACACTGCTGTGTAAAAGGGGCTTAAGTAGCTTCTTGGTACTCACAGTTGGCCAGGCTCTTCATGGCATTCAAAACCCAGAGTGGAAGGTCATCTAGAGAGATAATTAACAGGTTAGACTGGTTGCCAGTTACGGTATGTTGTACTACTTGTGGGTTGTAGGTCATGTGATTGATGTTTGTATTTTAGTGATCTACAGTTCTTTTAATCTAAGCATCCAGTGAAAGAAATGTTCAATTAGAGAGGCTGACAAATTTGAATACCACTCGTGTTTGATGATTTTTGTGCTCGCTCGTGATGGTAAGGTTTTTTTGTTGGTATATTAACCTACCGGTCTTGTCATCCAGCGTGACCACCCCATGCTTGTTGACTTTGGTCATATTATGGATGATGTTCTGGGGGTTTGCATAACGTTGATCTAAAACCTCATCAAGAGATTCAACACCCAGAATTTTCTGTAGGCTGAAACACAACACACACGGTTTAGTTGGACTTCAACTTTTGCATCAGATTCTTTCTTACTTATTCTATAGTTTATTTAAGTAAAAGTAAACATGTGCTTTGTGACAAACTTGTAATCTCAATCTAGTAATAATAGAAGAAGCCTTGCTGTAGGTGTCTATGACAAAAGGAAGTAAAGGCTCTTATTTTAGTTCAATGTGTGTGTTTATACTGGGTCAGGGTGATGTCTCTCCAGATCTCCTGTTCATCCTCCACAGTCAGTTCTCGTCGCCGCACCTGCTCCTCTCCTACTGGCTGATTCTCTCCCTCTGATTGGAGGGCAGGATCTACATTTTCCTGGAAGGAACAAAAAGAGCATGAACCAGAACCACCACCACCACACAAAGGATTTCTTTTTCTTTTCTTTTTTTTAACATTTAGACCATACTTCAAATTTGAAAGGCATTTTGCCTTGAAAGCAACTGATTGGCGATGTTTTTATTATACATCAAATTTTTAAGATTCATATGCACACCTGTGTCTCCTTCTCCTGCTTCTTGATACTCTTAAACCTGAAGAAAGCTTCCTTGTCCCTGAATGACGGCCTTTTCTTAATGGAGCTGGGGGCCTTGGCTGGAGCTGCACAGGGAATGGGCTTCAGAGGGGAGGCGGAGGGGAATCTGGGTAAAAAGAGAGGACATAAACTATATAATTTTACATGGAGGAGCACAGTCGACATCAGTCTTTACACATATTTTATTGTATCTTTATTTAAAAAATTAAGGTTTTAATTAAGGTAAAGCAAGGTTTTTCCAAAACTCTGCCTACCTGTACAGCATGTTGTTGTCCTCCAGATCCTCTGTGCCCCAGCGACCCTTCACATCTTCGATCACATGGTTCTTCAGAAACTTTTTCAGGAGTTGAACCGTCTGCTGCCTGGTGACATCAGGGCCAAAGTTGCTGTTGCTGCAGAGCAGCTGGTGAAGCCAATCCACAGCAGCAGAGGCGGTGAAGCAGGAGGCATAGTGCCGAAAGTTCTGGCGATGTTTCCTGATGGGCATACCAGCCCGAAACAAACGAGTCACCTCATTCCACTGAAAGAAAACAGAGAGTTTAGTACACACCAACTCATGTCACTGTCCAATTTAATTTAATGTTCAGACAATGTGTCCTGAGGGACGATCCTGACACCACTGGAGAACAAGGGATGGAGTGGTGCAGTTTGACTAAAGGTTTATGAGAACGTTTTTGTCTATAATGCACTGTTCTACAACAAAGTTCTCCACAATACAAACAATAAAGAGAACAACGTAGTGTCGTAATTATTATTCACTTCATTCATTAGTGGTCATAAAGGGTATGTAATACTTGTAGTATAAAGAACACATTTATTGTGAGTCTAACAGGTTTGGCTTTTGGCTTTCAGGGTCAACCAGGAGCCCCAGGTCAGAGATCGTTGTTAAGTTTGTCTTTCTGCTACAAGTGTTGCTGACATGCTGGAATTTTAAACATTCAAGACTATTTCCCCAACTCCATGAATCTTAGAAGTACATGAAGTTGAAAGAGTTTAGAACCCTAAAGTCAGAAAAAAATACAGGCAATATTAAGACATGATCTTGTTTTGAAACTGAGACTTTGTTGCATTTTCCATTGTCATCTGACATTTTACAGATTAAAGAATTGCATCAACTCTAAAAAATCAGGACATATCTGACCCATATATGTCTTCTGTTCACATTCTGACTAATTGTTTAAGGGTGAGGTTGTGACAAAGTCAGTAAATTATAATTATTTTAAGATTAATACAAAAAAAGAGGGCAACTGTAAGTGACTGACTGCGTTGGACGAGGATTTGATTGGTTAGTTTTAATAGAACTGATAAAAATTAATACACTGAATTGATTAACTGACTGACAGAAAATTGTTTAGCGACTGGTTTTGATAAAGTAGCTATATTAGCAAAAGTTTAATTAATAACTATCGTCTCAGTTTTGAATATTCCCTGGTCCTCGATGATAGTAGCAAAGTTAAGTTAGTAATAGTAGTAAGCTAATATTGTTGGGTTTGGGGCTGTTTGTTGGAAAAATAAAAACATTTTATGGACCAAACGTTTAATCGATTTAACTTTAGCTTAGGTGAATGAGAGGATAGTTAATGCTAGTATATCAACGATAATAAAAAAAAAATCGTTAGTTTCTAAAACATTTAAGTCTTGAGGAACGCCGAGTAGAGAACAGCTTAGCTGGATTAACATTAACGTTATTAGTAAGAATTCATGAAAGACGACATTGAAATCAATGACAAATTCTCTTGAATCACTGAACCAACCAACGGTTATCATTATGTCCTGAATTCCATTCGATATTATTTAGATAGACTTGCCGCTGACAGTAATTTTTTGCATAAATTAAGCTAGCGTTAGCTATTATCCAGCTCCAGCTAGCTGTTGACCATACCAGCCAACGTTAACTTACCAGTTTTGTGGCTCGGTACGGTCCAGGGGTGATAACATGAGAACTCATATTGATAAAAAAAAAACAGCGCTCAAGTTTTCACTTCATCAGATATGAGAAATGTATGAAATATCCATTATTTGGAGTAAAATTTTGGGATATTTTGCTTGCAGCTTGTTAATGGCAGCAGTGACGAGACTCACAGCTCTGCCTGGCTGCTCTCCGTCTGTTCAAAATTACGAGCCGTGTTCTTCTGACGCGTGATTGGACGGGGCGCGTGTCACGTGATCATCCTGGAACTGAAGAGGGCGGAGAGTCAAAACAGAGTTGCTCAAAACAAATAGAAGGTAGCTACATTTATGTACTTAAAAATTATTAACGTTGTAAAGTTATGAGTATTTTACCATTGAGGCCACCGCAAATACACATAAAAACTGTATTTAAGGCTGTTTGCTGTATTCCAATTGCAAGTATGGCGTAAACTCTATTGTATTCACTGACTCACTCTCGTAGAGTTAACATTAGCATTTCTTAACAGGCCTTTTATATGGGGATCATCAGTTAAAGGCAGAGAGAGAGTGTGATGGGGGGTCAGACAAAAGACAGTGGAGGTTAGAGACATATCCAAAGGGATTGATAGTGGGAGGGTGGGGTTACTCAAGCCACTGCTATAGACATGCTAATGTATGCAAACAGTACACTAACACAATAAATCAAGCTTTCTGCTTTAAAGATCTACATCCATACTTTTAACTTTTTTTTCCCTAATAAACATTTCCACAAAATTCAATTACTTTGTTTTGAAATGACTTCTTCTGCATTCAAAAATCTAGAATAATGAATATCCAAATAATATTCAAATATTCAAAAAGCCATTCTCAGAAGATATATACACCAGAGGTTTCAAGTTTCCACATTACACTTGGTTAAGTTGCATATTGGACCTGGACTGGCTTAAATCATATTTATGCGAAGTGCAGCGAAAATTTCCCTCTTCAGCAGATTCATGTGAAAATAGTCTAGTATCAAACTGCACATTCATCATTCTGCACTGTGAAAGTCAAACATCCAAGTGAATGCAAAACACATTTTTTTTAGAGGAGGGGGGACTAAATATGGGAGTTGCTAAATGATTGGAGAGTGAGATGAATTACTGCTCAACATGACTCAGTGAAAAGCAGAACAGGACTTACACAAACACATTATGAGGGAGGAGTGTACAGCGTGTGTAGTTATGGAGTGAATAACATGCAGGTTGTGAGGCCTTTGACGGGCAGACGCACATGACTTCAGGAAAGAAAAATAACATAGAAAAATCAAGTGATCAGGAAAAAAAACAGGGTGTCAGAATTGTACACTGTGTAGATTGATGAAGCTGCTGTCACAAGCTTTCCCACTTTATGAACTTTGATTATCTACAAATACAGTGGGGCTCTGAAAAACGTATAGTGATGGCGTCGTGTAGTAATATGTATTAGCTCATTGTACACAGACCTTAAAGTTTGGCCTTTTTTTTGTGCAAAGACATGCCAACAGCTGATATTTAGAAAATATTTGTTAACTTAATGTGTGATATTCTGAGATAACCTGCTCCACCATTTACAGTATGTTATGACATTGTCGTACCACAGGCCCACTGTACATAACACACACTGTTTTTCTGCATAATTTTGCGATTTGTTCACTTGCTCATCTGTCATGACTGAATTTTGTGGGTTTTAGATGAAATAAACTGCACTCACAGAGTCAGGTGGCAGATGGAAAACTTGCTCATAAACCTTTCTCATCTTTTAAATCCAGAAGTGAAAGAAAAAAAAAATCTGCCACTATTCTGACAAAAACTGTGAGGCACATTTGATGATTTGTCAACTCTTTTTAATTTAAGCAATTGAATCAGTTTTTCGTAATGCCCCTGATTTATGTCATAATTCTGGAGCTGCTATGTATTTTCTCATTCCCCTGTTTTACTTATTTCAATAAAGTTCTTATATAAATATATAAAAAGCAATGAATTAAGATGTACTCATTTGTATCCATTGGCATTAAAGTCTTGAGGTTAATGCCAAAATGATTCTCTCTCTTTTTTCTAGGAGGAACTGTCTCTGCTCACAATCACTCAATACTTAATCAGCTCAGTATCTATAGAGAAAGATGGTATTTGATTGATACGAGGCCTTGAGTGTGGATTACACAGTTTGGACCAATACACCGAGAGTGAGATAGAAGTTTAAGCTAAACTCTGGAGCACGGCTGCCCCCAGCTGGACATCATGGGTACCTCCTCTTTAGAAATCTTGACCCATCTTGTAGGCTATGTTAAGAAAATTTTGGGACGTCAAAATCGAAGCCTGTCTACAAAGTTCTAATCTCATTATATGTTTACAGAGAAGTTTTCATGTATTTATTAAACCTCTGTCACTATAATATCCTTTTGCGTTTGAAAAGTGTTCTATAAATATAAGTTATCATTATATTTTTATTTATTTTATAGAAATCATTTAAAAAATAACTCCATAGCTCATTAAACTATCATTGCAACACATGTTATAAGTAATATGATCTCCACCCCCAACCATCAATGCCCCCACCAGACAGGGGGAGCAAACAGAAAAAATATATACTACCTGCCTATCTATGATGAGCTTCAGATCAGGATCAAGCACTCCACAAGTAGACAAGACATAATAACTAGACCCAAATGGTGGAAAACTTAATTTTAGTACTCCAGTTCAGTACATTTTTGGCAACTGATAGCCAACTAGAAATGTCATCGTGAAAAAATAACACATCAATACTGGAAATTAATTAAAGTGACATTTTCAGTGGTGGAAGAAGTACTCTTTTACATAAGTACAAGAAGGTTTGCTTAACTAATAACACAAAAGTATTAGCATATATACTTAAAAGTAAAAAAAAGAAAAAAGAAGAAGCCTAAAAATACTCACTGTGCAGAATGGCCCATTTATAAAACCTACTACTAAATCAGTCGAAGCCTACTGACTTTTCACTTGAAACGTTGTTTCAGATAATGGGCTCTGGTTTGCAGCGAATGTACATTTTTATTGGTAATGCGTGTGTTGAAAACTGATTTCGACTTCAAACTGAAAGCCTTCCCCTCAAAAACCTGCCGTGACCCGGATTCGTTGCGGCCACAACGCAAAGTACTAAGAGTGTTACTACTAACACTGAATGATTTTTTGTGATATGTGGATAAAAACGTCGTAACACTCATTAAAGCGATGAAGTCAGGCACGTAACTAAGTTATTTTATATTTTTGTCTCAAAGGCAATAGGCAGGCAATAACGTGCACACTGCAGCAAAGATCGTACCATACACAGACCAGAAGGAGGTGGAATCCGAGAGTTTATCATCTTCAATGCCATATTAAGATTCCTGTGTTAAAATCGTCTTTCTACTTTAAAAGGAAAGCCATATATTCTTAAAGCACTACCGTGACCCGGATTCGAACCGGGGTTGTTGCGGCCACAACGTAAAGTACTGACCACTATACGATCACGGGGAGCTATTCATTGTATATAAATATTGACCATTCTAGTGACAGAATTCACTTCTCTAACAGTGAATAACTTTAGTTTTGTGACGTGTGAGTAAAACATATTGTAACATTCATCAAAGCGATAGTCAGGCACAAAAACTAAGTTATTTTATATATTTTTTTTGTCTCAGACGCTTTCAGTCAAACTCGAGCAGGCAAGAATGTGCGCGGTTCATCAAAAAGATCGTATACATAAACAGATCCACCACTCGATTGCAAAACGTTGTACCACAACCACTGACTGTATATAAAACACAGCCTGTGTTAAGAGGAGATGCGCTTCCGGAAATTTAAAAAAGTAAAAATTTTAGTTAAGGTTCTTAACGTTACTGCAATTGGGTCAAAATGAGTGAGAAGATGAATGAGTCGTTTTCCTTTATTGGTGTTGGAAAAAATAAGATAGAAGGATTCAGCTTCGCATTTGTTTCCCTGCCTGTGGGCGTGGCTTACGGCAGTTAAAATCTAGTCGATTACTGATTGGTTGATAGCTGTTTGCGGTCTATTCTCTTTGCTCATTGGACAAGACGTAGCCATACCTCGCGTATCATTGGCTGATTAAACAACACGACCGAATTTCAAACTAGATCGTCTTTCAGTATGTTGTTAAAGGAAGCATGTTTTAACGTTTGCTAGTATCAGACCAAAACTACGACCAGTGAGCAGTCAACATTAGTACCGGCGCACCTGAACTGGTAGACGTTTAACTAACTGCGTAACATGTAACTTTAGTTGTATTTTAAGCTTCTGCTATTACTTTTAGTTTAAAATGTCAGCGATAACGTCAACACGAGGAGGATTTCTGGACTTTAGTCCAGTAAAACGAGACGAGGGCAACAAGGAGAACGATGTCCCGATTTTGAGTTTGATCCAGTTTTCAAAGTCTCCTTTTTTGACGTTTGGAACAGTGAAGTTGGGAACCTCCAAGTCGGCTTTTCTGCAAATTGAGAACCCAACAGCAGATGCGGAAGCGGTGGTTACTGTTGAAAAGATCCCCTCAAGTAAAGGCTTTTCTGTGGATCGCAGCACATTCACGATTCAGGTATGTTGCTAGCTAACCGCTTTTCTCTTCCCGAAGAGACACGATTCACGTACTGAAGAGCCATGTCCCGCTGAGCATGTGATATCGATGTACCTTAAAGACACTTGTATCCATTGTAAGATTGCATTGGGTCCACATCTTGCCTTGTGCTTTGTGTTTGCAGCCTGAGGGCTCATTCAGTTTGACAGTAACATGGACTCCAGCAGAAGAAGGTGGAATCAGAGAGCTCATCATCTTCAATGCCAATGGGGTCCTCAAGCATCAGGCTGTTATGCTGGGGAGAGCAGAAGCACCCAAAAAGAAAAAGGTGAATATCCTCAACTGAATACAGATCAGACTGTACGAGACTGTACGCAGATCGGTGAAGATTCTTATTGATTCTGACAGAGCTGCAACGATTAGTTGATTGGCAGAAAATTTGTTGGCATCTATTTTGATAATTGATTAATTGCTGAAGTCATTTCTTTTTAAGTAAATGTAAAAAAAAATCTTTTGAAAGATTCTCAGACCTGAAAATGTGCTGTTTTTTCTTTTAATATTATAGTGAATTGAACATTTTTAGATTTGGGATAATTTGTTGAATGACCATACCTTTGACTCTTCTACCTTTGAGGAAATTATGGGTATTTGTAACTGTTTTCTGATATCATATAGTCAATCGTGGATATAATCAGCAGATTAATAGATTATTTAAAAAAAACAATAACCATCCTTAAATTCAGGCCTAATTTATTCTAGTTTGAGAGAAAGTTTGATCACCCAGTTCTCATCCAAACATTATCAGGAAACTTTAACAACTACATCTAATACTGTCATTTACGTGTTTTTTTTTTTTTAACTTTTGTGTTTCAGAAAAGCTTATGGGACACAATCAAAAACAAAAGAGAGGGTGAAAAAGTGGCTGCACCCAGGAGAAAGATAACAGATCAACCACTGAAGATGGCAGCCAATAAAACCTTCCAAGTGTCCCGAAAGCCACAGTACAAACGGGAAAAGCCTCGCAGCCCACTTGCTTCTCTCAATGAGGGCAAAGCTGTCCAAGAGAGGTCCCTCTCCAAGTACAGTCCAATTGACGATTACCCTCCGAAATCAGAGGAGGAGAAGGCCTTGAATTCCACCCAGAGCCAACGGTCTTTGGCCTTATCGGATCAGGAGAATATTTATCATGTTCAGAGGAACTCTCCTCTTGAGCTGCTCATCCCAGGCGGAAAGCTGATGGACTGTGGTAGCATGTCTACTAGCCCGGACGCCTTGGCGGGCAAACCTGAAAACAGAGATCTTACCAAAATGCTAAATAAAACACTGTCACCTATCGGGACACCCAAGATGTTTAAGAAGCTCATACCTCATATTTACTCAGATAGCCCACTTTCTCTTGCCGTGAAGTCTGTGGCCGATGCTGATGACGCTGACAGCGTGTTAACTGGAACCCCAGTTCCGTCTCTAAACGATGCACTGGCCCTCATTGACTCTGATCTGAGCCACATTAACACCAGTCCTCGCGACAGTAGTTCAAGCTGTGGCTTTTCAGATTCACTGGAATCCAAGAGTGGGAGTCGTGGCCGTGGACCTGATGGAAATGTCCTCAAAGCATTACCCGATAGCCCACAGGGGTCCGAGTCCAGTGAGGAAAGACTGACTTTCTTTGTCAGCAAAAATGTTGTGCGTGAGGTTGTTGTTTCAGAGCCTGATAAGGCAACAGAGAGGGTCAAAAAGACCTCTTTTACCTCTGCCACAGTGACCAAGAGCAAAGCACCAGTGGAGGCAAACAGTTCGAGTGGAAGGAAAATAAAGAAGTCAAGGCGGAGGCTCTTGGAGAAAACACTTGAGCTGTCTGACGGCAGCAGTCAGTGTGAGTCTGGACCAGGCACTCCAAGCCTTCCTGTTATAGACCTGGACACAGGAACCAAGGGTTGGCAAAAGTCTGAGGCTGCCAGCTCCCTGTGTGACGACAGGCACCAAGCCCAGGAGTTCATCTCCTCCAGCCTGGCTCGACGGCTCGACGGCTCGCCTACACCCATCACCTTCCCTGTCACCTCCCCTCCATCTATGGCTCCTGCTCGCTTCTCTTTCTCAGTCGCTTCCCCGCCTCCTGCAGTCGATGCCCCCATCACTTTTACTGTCACCTCTCCGTCGCCTTTAGGCTCATCTTCTCCTCTTCACCTCAACCCCATGTCAAACCCTAATGTGTGTGAGCTGTCTCCAACTGTATGTGCACCACTGTCTGTCCAGGAAGACCCATTTCCCATTCACATGGCGGTGAAGAGCAAGAAGAGGAAGAGTGAGGAATTTTTGAAAAGTGACGGGAAGATTGAGGATGCTGGGAAAACGGAGCGTGTCAAAAGGAGCAGGGTGGTAGCTGGAAAAACTGAGCCCTCAAGATCGGTCCAGGAGAGGAGAAGTACATCACAGAGGCAACAGACGAGAACAGCAGGTGGGCAAATGTGACGCATGTTTATGTTGGATGTTGCTTTTATAATTGAACTTCAAAAATACAGCAGATGTTTTGTTTTTTCTGTTTCAGGCCTGCACACTAAATACAGTGTAAACAATCATTTAAAAAGATATCTTCACTCTCAGGTGCATCTAAGCTCGAAGACATGTACTTAAGGCTGCCACTAAGAACTATTTTCATTACCGATTATTCTCACAATAAATCGTTGAGTCTAAAAAATGTCAAAAATTGTGGAAAAAAACTCATCCCAATTTCTCGGAGGCCAAAGTGACGTCTTCAGGTTGCTTGTTTTGTCCAGCCAACAATCCAAAACCTAAAGACTCTTCATTTACTGTCACAAATGATAAAGAAAAGCAGTAAGGATGAACTGTAAAAAATTTGGTGGTCAAAGGTGGATTCATTCACTAATTATGACGAAACTTCACACAAATGTCTGATAAGATAAAAAGATGAAGCAATGACATTTTATGTCCCAAAGGTCAACTTGTGACATCATCAAGTTCTGCAAAAACACTTTTTTTTGGCCATTATTCAACATCATAACTCAGGAACAGAAGGGGAGATTGAGACCATATTTCACATTTGGTCAGATACTGAAATGGTGACACTAGTCTCAAAATAGTCACAAATGTGTATTACATGTTTACAACGCTTTGTGTGTAAATTTGGGTGCTCACGAACTGGTGCGCCAATCCACACTAAAATAAAATGCCAAGCAGTTTGAAAATATGTAAAACAGTTTTAGAAAAGCACACCTCACTGAATTCATATTTTCTATTTTACATTCAGATTTTTAACTTAAACTTCACAAATCTGCTAGTTTTTGCTTTTGAAAAGCTTCCTGCCTGTGTACAAAAACGTATACAAATATTTTAATGGTGTTTGGAGGATTTAGAAAAATTAAGGCCATGGGAAAATGGGACATTAACACTTAAAAATGCAAAATAATGCTTTCCCCCCAGGCTCAGTGCGGTCCATGAATGCATCATCACTGAAGACTGCCCGGTCTGTGGTTCCTACCCAGACAAAGCAATCGAGCTCCAAACTCCACTCACGAGGTATAAAATGATGTACATTTACCTTCTGAAGGGGAATACCTCTCAAAGTTAATTGCTGTTATTGTAGTGTCTGTTGGTGAGTGAGGGTCAAAATAAATAAGCTGCTGCTAATATTGTATCCCTGCCAGTTTGCCAGCATTATGCAAGGGGGAAATTCAAAAGGCCTTTTCTCTTTCACAGGTGCTCGGTCTCTGAAGTCATCTGGCCCTCCATCTGTGAAGACGGCAAAAGTTGTTGCTGTAGCGCAGTCAAAGCTGACCTTTATTAAGCCAGTGCCAACAGGTATTTGATGGCAGAGCATTGTAAAAGGAGTTTTGTGGTGTGTGAAAAGCTGTTTTGTGTATCTTAAAACTTAATTTTGTTTATTCACCTCCTGTTTTTTCCCCCCAGCCATACCGAGACACCCAATGCCGTTTGCTGCCAAGAACATGTTCTATGATGAGAGGTGGATTGAGAAGCAGGAGCGGGGATTTACGTGGTGGATCAACTACGTCCTCACCCCAGATGACTTTAAAGTCAACACTGAAGTCGCTAAAGGTAACATCCATTCTGACGTTCAGCAGGCAGAAAATCTTTATTTTTGAGGCAGGAGATCATTTTTTTGCCAAACTGGTCTCCGCTGATCTCAGAGGCTGGATCTCTTAGCGTTTAGTCTAATTAGTAAACAAAACAAACTCACAAAATGTCAAGAAAGGAAATATTCATACACCTCTTTTCCTTCCTGAACAGAAAAATACACCCGTACACCTTCTGAATTCAAGTTTCTCTCTTTTACTAAACTTGGACGAGCTTAATTGCCTTGTTAAATCATTCTAAAACACACAAATTAAATATTCAAATGAGACATAAACAAAGTAAAACTCCTGTTTTGTCTTTCCACAATCACCTCTGGTTTGCCCCACGTAAATCCTCAATTCACAGAGTAAGGTGTGAAAATATTCCATCTCTATATGCCATTTTTTGGTCGCTGCTAAAGGCCTATCTGGCTGTTCTGCCGTTTCTCCTCTCCTGTCCCCACCTGCTGTGTCTTGCCATCCCCTGAGTCAAAACCTTAACTTAGTCCTCGTCAGAACTGCTGCAAGTCACCTCTGTTCTGTATGCCCATCGCCAAACTGGTCTCCACTGATCTCAGCGGTTGTGTTCGTTCCCAGTTTGGTTTCCAGCCGTGTTCAGGCTGCGGAGCCTGATTGAGCTGAGTCCCCCTGCCCGCGGTTACTCCCCTTGTGATACGGTCGTGACCTTGGCAGACTACAGTGAGCAGTAGGCCCACTAGCTCCACCGCTAAATGTGCTAACAGTCGCTAAAGCTACAGCCAAAGATAATTACACAGCTCAAGATAAGTAACTTACAGCAGACGGTATAGTGAAAACAGTTGGTGGCTACTCTGGTGATCTGCTGTATTTTTGGAGGTACCTTCAAATTCTGGCTATATTTTACAAATTGCATTTGTTGTTTTTTTTTGTAGTGAACGCTGTGTCCATTGCCATGGGCAGCGATGACGAGTTCAGTGTGCCCAAAGCTCCTACCAAAGAGGAGATGTCTTTCAGCACCTACATGGCCCGACGGAAGCTAAACCGCCTCCGTCGCTCTGCCTGCCAGCTGTTCACATCTGAGGCCATGGTCAAGGCGATTCAGAGGCTCGAACTGGAGGTGGAGGCCAAGAGGCTGCTCGTCCGAACAGACCGCCACCTTTGGAAGGACATAGGTAAATGAACATTGTATTATGAAACATGTTTGTAGGTGTTCCTCTCAAAGCCGGGATAAGCCTGAAAGTAACAGCATTTTCTTCTTTTTCGTTGCCCTTTTAGGTGAACGCCGAAAAGTCCTCAACTGGCTTCTTTCATACAATCCGCTGTGGTTACGGATTGGGCTTGAGGTATTCTGATACAACAATGTTTCCTTCTACTTTTTAACACTCGTCTTCCCAAACAGTACTGTTAGTTTCCTCGCTATCCATGCTGTTCTTGCTTAACACAATGTTGCGCATTCTCAGACAATCTATGGGGAGTTGATCTCACTGGAGAGCAACAATGATGCCTTGGGTCTGGCCATGTTCATCCTCCAGCGGCTGCTGTGGAACCCAGACATCGCTGCTGAATTCAGACACGCCAAAGTGCCTTACCTTTACAAAGATGGTAATTTAAGTGCGCCGGTTACTGTGTTGTCAGAAGAGTTTTAAAAAAATCTGGAATATTCTGAGATGGAGTCTTTCCTTGAGAACTGCTTGTGGTATATTTGAATCCAAAATAACTAAAGGGATATTGAGTAGATTATCAGCTCAAGTTGTATTTTCCATTTTCCACACAAGGGGAAACATAAACCTCTTATTCTATTTTAAAAGCAGACAGAAATACAAACTATGGAAGCCTATAGGAGACTATAATAAAATGATCAGACGTAACAATTTACGGAAGAGCCTATGGTCACATTTTTCCAGGCCACTGGTCCACTGTACAACATTTTAAGTCTTTAAGATGTCAAATGCTGTTTTCATTTTCAAATTGTTAGAAAATTACATTTTAATTTTAGTTATGACTTCAATATCGCTTTGCTTAAGTGGAAAATTGGCGTATATTGTTTATATTGCATTTTAATTTTCAATTTTTTTCCAACATTAAATATTGTCCACTATACAACAGGGTAGGACTTTGAAAAGTAAATGTCGAACAGCTTTTCTATGTTTATTTTAATATGGTCATAGAACGCCCACAGGAGTATGTGAAAATGCAAATTGTATTATTGCATTTTCATTTTTGCTCTAATTTCATTTTTGCTCTAATTACATTGGTATTGTGAAATTACATTTTCAAGTTTACATTATCATTTTAATATAGTTACCTTTAGGCTTCCATAACAAACCCTTGGTTAAAAGTCGAACTTGAATTAAATAACTTGACATCTTGTCATTCCCTCACTAACATAAAACTTTTTTTCATTTCCTGCTGACAACACAACAACGTTGACAATACAATTTTTTTTATCTTCAAAATGAGAGATAAACTTTGTCATATAGTTTATCATTCAGTAGACCATCATTTTCATTAACTGCCGATTATTTGGTCATTTAGAAATTATTCATTTGATCTATGAAATGAAGAACGTCTGAGGTGTTATGTTCAAAATCCCAAAGCTTCAGCTTTGCAAAAATTCAGCTTTTCTGTTATTTTGGAATGTGTTGAATCCCACTTACAAACTTTAATGGATGGTTATTGTGGTCCTTTATTGGAAAATTAAAATTTGAATTTGGCTGAGAGTTATTGATTTAAGGCCTGTAATGATTAAAACAAGGGAATTCATAACTACTAGGATTTCCTCCAAAACAAATGTGTTAATACCTCTTTACTTATTCTTGGTTAGGCCACGAGGAGGCGCTGTCTCGCTTCACTCTGAAGAAGCTGCTCCTGCTCGTGTGTTTCCTGGACAAAGCCAAAGAGTCCCGGCTGATCGAGCACAACCCCTGTCTGTTCTGCCTGGATGCAGAGTTCAAGGTAGGCCAAGGCCTTCCCGTGTCAACAACAAACATTAAATGCATAAAAAAACAAACAATGGTGCAACCATGTCAAATACGTGGGATCGTAAATAACAGCTTCAACCTTGATCTTTTAAATCATTTCTATTTGTTGTCTCAAATCTGTCATCTTTATTTTGGCTGTCTGACACATAAAATGGAAATTAGTCTTATTTGTTTTTTGTATATAACCATTAAGATATAAAAACTATTAGTCAGATAAATAGAGAAATTGGGTTCAGAAAAATGAAGTACACCCATTGCTCCATCAGGGCTTAACTGTGTGTAACAAGCGTCTGTCTGTGCCTGTCTCTGTGCTGTCAGCTTCAGTTGTCGGCAGAACACTCAATCTGATTATTGAGTCTGGCAGAGTGTGATGATATGAGAATCAGGAGCGTCATACACTGTTAACTTGTGTAAATGACTGTGCAGTGCTTATTTGTCTGACTTGACCTCTAAAATAATTTGGGGGTCGAGATCAACACTTACCCTGGCTACCAAATGATTTGCGTAAAATTATACACACAGATCAGCATATGGATTAAAATCACATATCTACTCTTTAAAAAAAAATCCTGTGGGTGGCACATTTACTTTCAAGCCACAAACAAACTGCACCACAAAGACCCTTCTTTTTAAGCAATCTCGGTCCGTCAAAACGCTTTCATTCTTTCATGCTCGTATGTGTTTGTTTGTTTTTTTCTCTCAGACGAGTAAAGACCTGCTCCTGGCCTTCTCCAGGGACTTCCTGAGCGGAGAGGGGATCCTCCCCCGGCACCTCGGCTACCTCGGGTTACCCGTCTCCCACGTTCAGACGCACCTGGACGAGTTTAACTTCGCTGTGAAGAGTTTGGCAGTTGACTTGAAATGCGGCATTCGTCTAGTGTGAGTGAGACATCGTGAATTTTAATGTGATGCTCTGATCCCCGCTGGGAGATTCGCTTTTCTCCGAGGTCAGGCTCAGTTACTACACGCCAGTATCCCAGCAGCTGGGAGGGATTTAGTGTTCAGGACTCTTCAGCAGAGCAGCTTCAGTCCAGGGATTTCCTCCCTGGGATTCTCACTGAAGGAAGCTCTTTCTAATGGCTCTGTCAATGTAACACTATTGCTCTCTGATCAGAGTTCAGTCTTGTGTGTGTGTCTCTTGAAGTTCATTTTATTGCTTGTTTCCTTCCTTTAAAGTGCAGAGATACAGGTTGAGTGTAATGGCAAAAGACTCAGCAGATACTTGGAGAGTTAAGCCCTTCTCCAGTGATTAGACTAGTATTCTTCGACTTATTTTAGACTTCCTCTTCATGGGTCTTACTCTGGCTTTAAGAGGACTAAGTATGAAAGGGTCTCAGCAATTTAAGGTGAAAACAATCAAAAGAAAAACGGACGTGGTTGTGCTTCTGTTTATGCTTTTGGGCTGTATGCTGCTGTAAAAACAAAGTTTTTGGTTGAATGTCTGGTTGAGGGATGTGACAACAAACCGTTATAGTCTCCACCCAGAAGAAACATGCAGGACTTAAATGATCCTGGACTTTTTCATGGTTATTCTCAGGGCTAGTTGGTATCAAAATGTAATGATAATAAGTTTTTGTGTGTTTTTTCCACACTTGTTATCCTATAAACATTTCCAACTGCTGTTATCTTTTTCAAATGCCAAAAAAAATTTCATAGGATTACAAATTGTAAAGCTGATTAAAAGTAACCTGTGTAGTTATCTATATAATGATATAGATTGTGGTCGTTTTTGATTTGAGTAAACCATCAGCATTAATTTGATACCCGAAATAAATGAAGCAAAATAAAATCGCACAACCAAAACAATAAATAAAATGTGGCTCGATTAACAAAAATTCTACTTAAAAAATGTAAACATTTGGCACAGGGGTGTAGTCATTTATTCCTTAATAGGAAACATACTGCCGAACCTTTTCTTGGGTGGTTTTCAAGGTCACGTCCATATAAGATAAAGATATGTATGATAAGTCGATAATGTAATTATTAAACAAACAAACAAACAAAGATTCTTAAACATCATTTTTTTTAAAGTGTGTTTTTCATGTGGGGTTTGCTTCCAGGCGCGTGATGGAGCTCCTCACCCAGGACTGGAGTTTGTCGGCCAAGCTCCGTCTGCCAGCCATCAGCCGCCTACAGAAGGTCCATAATGTCGACGTGGCTTTCCAAGTCCTCAAAAGCAAAGGGGCTGACCTCAAAGATGAGCACGGTAATTATATATATTTCTTCCTGAGCGAACAAGAAAACAGGGAAACGAGTGTTTGCCCTCCACAAAGTGAGATTCAATTATGTTGGTTTTTTGTGTCCTGTGTGATTATTTCTTTTCCATACTCATCCTTGTGTTCATACAGGGCTGCATGAGCACCTGCCATTTTAATTGCACACCTTTTGTGTTTAATCACAAACGGTTGTTGTACAGCTGAATAGCAACATAACTGGATTGTCTTTGCCCTTCACGAAGCTGTGTTGGATGCGTGTGAACTTTATGCGACAATGTGATCATTTGTGCACGTGCACTTGTGTGTCAGAGTTACGAAGCAGTCCAGGATGAAGGGTATTGTTTCAAGACATATAAAAGAAATTGGTAAACACAAATAAAAAAAATGTATCATGAAATGAATTCAGTAATACCTGTGTTTTTAATACCTAAACAGGTAGGACAATTATTAACTAACTTTATTTTCATGATCAATCAATGTGTAAATTATTTTTGTTGGTGGTGAATTGGTGAAAAGTTTCTATCCCTGATTCCCAAAGCTTGAGGCGATGTCCTCAAAATGAAAGATATTCAAAGATATTAAATTTTCAGTGATTTGAGAACTTGGAACTAGCGAATGTTTGGCGTTTTTACTCTCAAAATTAATTTTGTGATTAACTTTCTGTCAGTCGACTAATTGATGACTTATTGTTTCAGCAAGTAATGATTATTTATGTTATTTAATCTCTTATTGCTTTCAAACAGAAACTCTCAACGGTGGAGAGGACAAACCAGACAATGTTTACCATTTGCTAATTGTTTTTGACATTCACTGAATTTAAAACGGTACAAATGTATTTAATGTTTTCCCTCATCAACATTGCTTTTTGTAAATATATGCGTATTCTGAAATGGCTGTCTGTAAACACAGTTCGTTTGCAAATTATTGCACTCAGTTTTTATGTAAGATTTACAGTGTCCCAACTAATTTGGAATCAAAGTCATAATAAATTAATTAACTGATGTGGTTCAAAGATATTTAAGCATTGTGTCTTTATTTTCAGGCTCCAACATTGACTCCAGAGACATTGTGGATGGACACAGAGAGAAGACGCTGAGCCTCTTGTGGAAAATCATCTTTGCATTTCATGTGAGCATCCGGCCTTGTGTTTCATTGGTCATTCACGAAAGTCTTGTGATTTTTTTTTTTTTTTTTTTTTAACACGTGGAAAGAGTTCATTGATAGGCTGTTATCAAATAATCTGTGAAGGTGGAGGTGATTTTGGATGAGGATCAGCTGAGGGAGGAAATTGGCTTCCTGAAGAGAACCTTGAGAACCAAACGGAGGCTGCTGTTGCTGAGGGCCGATCGGGGTCTTCAGCCCAGTCCTGCAAAGACCAGAGTACCGTATGAACACAGCAGCACTAAGATTACCCTGCTGATGGACTGGGTCCGAGCTGTGTGTGACTTCTACAATGTGAAGGTGAGTCTGCAGACGATTTTCAGCTCACAGACGAAAGAAAATATTTGGGGTTTTTTTTCTAGTTGAGGTGGTTTTATTTGTTATGATTTCATTTTGTCTTGTCAGGTAGGTACGCAGTTTTACTTTGCACGTCTGCTCTACTTTGCCACTTGATGTATTATTGAAGTGTTGTTCTGTTATAGCCTTTGGCGCTGGTGCCTTTGGTGGTGGTTTCCCCTGAAAAATGCCTTCAAGAATTTGTGTTTGAGATGGCCTGTAAACAGGCTGGTGCTAGCTTGGGTTACTAAACCGTTCAACATTATTGACCTGCTGTATGGATGTGCTGACGCACATTGACACATGATGTTTATTACCAGAAGAAAACGTCAAATGCTTAGAGGCATCTACAGGGGAGGAAATCTGACCTTGTTGGTTAACTGTGAGAATTGGTAGCTAGCATGTACCCCAGCTAGCTAATGTGTCAAGTAAGCTAATATATTATTATCAGCTCTACGTTAGCTAAATTCTAAACTTTAATTTGAATATAACAAAAAATTCTAACAAAAAATAAATACATAATGTGGCATATTTTTTGTTTTGTTCTCCATACTGCCCTTTGAGCACTTCCCCTCTTGACATTGTTAGCTAAGTAACGCATAGCGGTAGGCCTGTTGTGCATACTGCAGCCAGGTATACTTCAGGCAGCATTCTCCCTTGTTCCTTCTACTACCATGGTCAAATCTTCAACAATGTCTGAGCTAGCAGCCTATATGCTGAAAATGGCAAGTAACCCTAACCCTGGTCGCTAACAGCACGACCCATACTAGCTAGGTGACACAGCCCTGCCGAGATCTGGCTCTGCGAGGCTGCCATGTTAGTTTAGTGTGTTAACATTTTTTTAAACGGCACTAATCCCAGTACTGCGCCCAGTACAGCTGGGGCTATGGAGAAATTGATGAATGTGAAGGCCATCAATCCAATGTAATCTTGAAGGGGTCATGAATGCATGCACCGAATTTCATTAATCATTCAACAATGGTTTAGACTTGCCGTGCAGTCATCAAACTCATTGGGATTCATCCTGTGGGAAACATGACTGTCTGCGCTAAATTTCACGGCACCATCTATCCCAAACCTGTTGAGACATTTCACACTGAACCAAAAGTTCCCTTCAAGCCTTGCCTTTAAACAAGAGCGGTAGTCACTCTTAACAGCTTGGCAAATTTGCAATTGGTGTTAAAGGACTGATAAGAGGGATGGCTTCTCTGTTAGTGCCTTGTATTTGCTGTAAATTTGATGTGACATCTGCACAGCATTTTGTTTACAACAAACAAGCTTATATTTTTAGCCTTAAATCACTGTTGTAGTCTCAAAAGTCCTACTTTGAGAAAACAGTGACTGAAGTGTGCTGTCTGTCTGTGCAGGTGGAGAACTTCACTGTGGCGTTCTCGGATGGCCGCGCCCTCTGCTACCTTATCCACCACTACCACCCCAGTCTCCTGCCAGATGAGGCTGTCAGTCACAGCACCACTCAGACTGTTGAGTGCTCACCGAGGGGCCGCCTGGAGCTCAACTGCTCATCCAGCGACTCAGATAACTCCTTTGACTCCTTCCCTACAGGCCTGAACGGTACTTCAGCAGCTGTGTGCCGTCTCTATAGTTCAATTGTCTGTTTGGATGCACCCTTTAAAAAAAAATCTTCACGTGGATGTTTATACAGCGCTTGCACAGCACACTGACATCCATGGTGCATTAGAGTGTGGAAAACGAGGAATTTGATAAGATGTTGTTGAGGTATTTAGAGCACAAAACATAAAATATTCAGGGAAATCTACAAATGTTAGTACAGGAGTAAACCAGAATATGTTGTCCAATATGTTTTATACAATCATTGCATTAGTTAGGGGGTTTAGCTGGCTTTTTCCACAGTAAACCCACCTGTTGTGAAATCTAGACTGTTTATTGGAAATGAGCATTAATCAGGAGAATTTTCAATTTTATTAAAGTACACAAAGTTAAAAACTAATCCGGACCAAAGTTTTAACTCAAATGCATAATGTATAGCACCTTAACAGCCCGTTTTCAAGGATAAAAGACCATTTTTATTTTTAATTATAGTGACATAAGTTTAGCAAAAAAGTGAATGACGGTAACCGACTTGTCATGACTATCTGTATTATTTATTGTAAAAAGGCCCAGATTCTCCATCCGTGGAATTTAAAGAGCTACTGGAGAATGAGAAAAACAACTTCAGGCTGGTCAACACTGCCGTGTCTTTCCTGGGCGGGGTTCCGGCCATGATCAACCCAGCTGACATGTCCAACACAATCCCCAACGAGAAGGTATTTCAACAGATTAGTTGGTCAGGGATTAAACAACTCTCACTCTTTTTAATGTGGTTGCCTTTTATCACAGTAAACCATGTCTTCACTGTGCGATGGTATCACCTTTCAGGGCAAAGTCAAATCATAGGCCACATTCAGTCACATTTTTTTATCCATCTTTTCAAATATGAAAGAAATATTTTAAAGGATTGTACAATACCACATTGAAAAATCCATCATTAAATCTTCTTAAACACTGTTGATGGAAAAAAGTAAACATCCACAGTGATCGAAAACATATGTTCTCAAACAATCACGAGATGGTGTCCTGACTGCAGTGAAATGCTACACACCTTCCTTCATCCACATCTGTTTATTTCCAGGTTGTGATGTCTTACCTGTCCTTCCTGTGTGCTCGTCTTCTGGACCTGCGGAACGAAACCAGGGCAGCTCGGGTCATACAGGGCGCCTGGAGGAAATACAGATTAAGGAAAGATCTACAGCTCTACAAGGTTGGTTCAGTGTTTGGTACAACTGCACGGGGATAAAGTTTTATCAATTTATTTTAGTCCATTTGTTTCATTTGCAAATTTAACCTAACCATGGGTGAGACACTTATGTCTGGTTGGTACCAAAATGATTAAGGTGTCACAGTGTACAGGGAAAAATCTGCAATAAATCTGCAAGTGTGTGCCAGTGTTTTGTGCTTGTCTTTTGTTTCCTGCTTTATTTTCTATTTCATTGGATTTTATAATTGGACTTTATAGTTAGAGTTTTTGTTGACGATGTTTTCCCTACAAACGAGTGCCAGTTGGTCGGTCATGGTTATATTATTATTGTTTCCATCTGGACATCTTATTGTTTAAGTTGCTTGTCTCACTAATGTTTGTGATTTTTAACGGAAAAAAAAAATTTAATAAAAGGAGTCGGAGACATTGTAGTGTAGTCAGTAAAAAAACTGTTGTGCCATATTTATCTTAATGATGTCCATATATTTAGTGATTACTGTGCAAACAAATAATAGGAAATAAAAGATCAATTATTACAGGTTTAAATGGAAAGCAATGAATCTGTCCTTCAGTTTGGTCATTCTGAAAATCCAAAAAATGCTGTATTTCAGTTAAAATCTTTGTTTTAGGTTGGTTGCATTGTTACTAGTACCTAGTGGGTACAGCTTGCAGCTACCTGTTCTGGCCTGGCATAAAAAGAACTAAAATTGACGAAAAATAATGATTTGTCTTGTTTCTTGATTTTGTTTGGACACAGGAAAGAAACGTGGCTGCAGTGAAAATCCAGTTACTTGTGAGGAGTTTCCTCCAGAAGCGCAGAGCTAAGAGGCAGAATCAAGCTGCCGTTATCATCCAGTCAGTCTGGAGGGGTTACGCAGCTCGCAACAGGCTGAGGCTGAAAAAGGAGGCTCAACTTCGAGCTCGGCAGCATGAAGCGGCAACTGTCATCCAGGTAGGTGCTTTTTACATATGTGAGGATGAAACGGCTTTGTACTTGATAAACATTTAGATTTTTTTGTGTTAATATTTAGAATTGATTAAAATTGAAAAATATCACATACCAGATGTTTCAGTTTTTCAGCGTTCTCAGGTGTTAATTGTGTTGACTTGCTGTTGTTGTTGTTGTTTTTCTTACTACAGACAGTGATTCCAGTTGTAGGGGCACATTGATGTTGGTCTTGTATTTACATGCTGCCAATTTAATTGTCTGTCCATTTTGTTACAGCAAGGAAACCTGCTTCATAGTGATGCCTTCTTGTGTAATTATTCATTGAATAGCTGGTTCTTATCTTGTCCCTACAGGCTCAATGGAGAATGTTTTCGGCCATCAGGGCTTACCAATGCCTCAGATACTATGCCATTGTTGTCCAAGCACAATGGAGAATGAGGAGGGCGGCCTCTGCTTATGGAAGAATCTACTGGGCAGCAACAGTCATTCAGAAGAACTGGCAAGCATGGGCTCTTGCAAAAAGAGACCGGGAACATTATGTCTCTCTTAGAACTGCGGTGGTGAAAATACAAAGGGGGTACAGAAGATGGAAAACCCAGGAAACAGAAAAGGAAAACCGTGCTGCCAAAGTGATTCAAGCCATGCTTAAAAAATGGTACCAGGGAAAAATGGCTGAAAGGACTGCAGCTGCTGTGAGGATTCAGTCTTGGTATAGAATGCAGAGGTGTCTCAATCAATACAGAAAGATCAAGACAAGCACTGTGCTCATTCAAGCCCAATACAGAGGCCATGCACAGAGGCGCCGCTTTCAGATGTTGAAGCTACAGCACCACTCGGCTGTTGTCATTCAACGTGCCCTCAGAGGGCGTGCTGTCAGAAAACAGGTGGCAAAGATGAGGTGTGCTGCAGTCATAATCCAACGTTGGTTCAGGGCCTCTGTGGAAAGAGACTGGCAAAGGCAAATGTTTGTGCAGGTGAGATGTGCTGCCATTACCATACAGGCAGCTTATCGTGGAAAAGTGGCTCGGGAATCCCTGAAAAAACAGCACAAGGCAGCAACGGTGATCCAGGCAGCTTTTAGGAAGTATGCTGCCCAAAGGCGCTACCTTCTCTTGAGAAAAGCTGTAGCTGTGGTACAGCAAAAGTACAGAGCCACAATTTTGGCTCATAAGACAAAGAAGGATTATGATGCTCTTAAGAGTGCTGCACTCACTATACAAGCTAACTGGAGAGGCAGAGCTGACAGGAAGAGGATGGAAAAGCAACATCAGTGTGCAACACTGATAAAGGCCTACTACCGTCGGCACAAGGCGCAAGCAGAGTACAGGTCCAAGAAGGCAGCTGCTGTAGTCATACAGCATCACTACAGAGCTTACGTGGCTGGAAAGGATATGAGGAAAGCATACCTGCACATGAGAGCAGCCTGTGTTACTGTCCAGGCTGGATTCAGAGGCATGAGGGTTAGGACAGAGCTGAAGAAAAAGCACCGGGCAGCGACCGTCATTCAGTCTTCAGTTAGGATGTTTTTATGCAGGAAACAATATTTTCTCCTCCAAAGTGCAGCAATTATCATACAAAGCCGATATAGAGCTCTTGTAGTCTGCAGGGCACAGCAAAATGAATACAGAGGGTTAAAGCAGGCCGCACTAAAGATACAAGCTGTCTGCCGGGGGTTTAGAGTGAGAGAAGACCTAAAGAAGAGGCACGATGCTGCCAGAGCAATTCAAGCTCAATTCAGGATGCACAGAATGCGCATGACTTACCTTGCCACCAAGTGTGCTACCATCATTATTCAGGAACGCTACAGAGCCAAAATGCTCAGGGATCAACAGATGCAGAGGTACAGAACAATAAAATCTGCAGCTGTAGTCATCCAGGCAGTGTATCGTGGCCACAGGGCCAGGAGGAAGATTGCAAAGATGCACCAAGCTGCTACAATCATTCAGAGAAAGTTTCTCACCATTAGGGATACGAATAGGTTCCTTGCTATCAAGGCAGCAGCTTTGGTTTGTCAGCAGAGGTACAGAGCATTGACCGTGGCAAGAAAAGACCGTTTGGACTATCTGTCAAAGTGCAGGGCAGTCATTTGTCTGCAGGCAGCCTACAGAGGATATGAGGTCAGAAAGCGGTTGCGTATCCAGCGTACAGCGGCTGTAACAATTCAGTCTTACTTCAGAAAGCACCGGCAGAGAACCTACTACAAAAAGCTCCACTGGGCTGCCAGTGTTTTGCAAGCACGTTACAGAGCCAACAAGAAAACAAGACAGGAGATGCAACTCATGAGTGCCAAGAGAAGCGCTGCTCTTGTCTTACAAGCTGCTTTCCGTGGAATGAAATCCAGACGCATCATCAAACAGAGGCATCAGGCTGCGAATGTTATCCAGAGAGCTTACAGAACACACTGTGAGCGCAAGCAATATCTTACCTTGAAATCCTCTGTCCTCACTATCCAGCGAAGGTATCGGGCCACTGTAGCAGCAAGGGAACAACTGAAACTATACCGGCAAATGCGCACAGCAGCAATCCTCCTTCAGGCAGCATACAGAGGCCAGCTGGTCAGGAAGGAGGTTGCTCATTGGCATCAGGCTGCCACTGTGATCCAG
>JBBPCS010000052.1:0-23733 GCA_037974645.1 Hollardia meadi | reverse complement strand
GTAGCATTGCCAAGATGCACAGGGCAGCTACTGTCATTCAAGCAAACTTCAAGAGGTATAAGCAGCAGTCAGCCTTTGGGAGACAATGCTGGGCAGCCTGTGTCTTACAGCAGAGGTTTAGAGCTCAGAGACAGAGAAACGTTGAGATAAAGCATTATCAACAATGCAGAAAAGCTGCTATTGTGTTACAGGCTGCATATCGTGGAATGAAATCAAGACAAACCATCGAACAAAGGCATCATGCTGCCAGTGTCGTCCAGAGAGCCTACAGAGCCTACTCCAAACGCAAGGAATATCTGAAATTGAAATTGTCCATCCTCACCATTCAGCAAAAATATCGGGCTACTGTAGCAGCTAAAGCAGAAAGAACACAATACCTGGAAATGCGCAGTGCAGCTGTCATCATTCAGGCAGCATACAGAGGGCAGCAGGTCAGAAAGGTTGTTGCTCGATGGCATCAGGCTGCCAATGTGATCCAGTCTGCTATCAGAAGGCACAGAGAGGAAGTCAAATTCCAGGCCATGCGTCTGTCCGCAGTTGTCATCCAGAGATACTATCGCTCCTGTGTTCTTCAAAGACGAGACAGAGAAAAGTTCCTCAGAATGAAACAATCCACCATCATTCTGCAGGCAGCATACAGAGGCTGGTGTGTCAGGAGGGACATTAGTGGACAACATCATGCCGCCATTGTGATCCAGTCGTGCTGGAGATGCTTGGCGCAGAGGCGTATCTTCCAAAGGAAGTGGGAGGCAGCTATGATACTTCAGCGGAGGGTCCGGGCAGCGCAGCTCGGCAGGTTGGAGAGGAACAACTACACCAGAATGAGAAAAGCTGCCATCATACTCCAGACGCACTGCCGAGCGTGGATTGCAAGACGACAGGTAATGGGCTTTATTTAAAGTTTGTAGTTTGATAGACTCTTTTTCCTTACTTCCAGACAGCTTTTAGTTTGCATTCATTAACCTCGAAGAAACTTGAGAATTGCTTAACGTGCTCCATTGCAGTAAACATCATGTCCTTTAACAAGTAGGAATTTCTCATGATGGATTAACAAAATGGATCACTATACAAAATTTTTACACTAGGTGTCGCAATTGTGTGGGAAGTTGAATGGAAGGGTAGCAGCACCACATTCCATCAGGACAACTATGACACATTATGTTTTTCTTCACATTTCTTCGTCTAAATTTTAGCATAAAAAAACATTTTTAAAATAAGATTTCAGCCTAGTGCAAAAAATTAGCAGTAGCTGCATTTCAAGTGCGTATGGGAACCTTGCACATCAATGAGTTTTCCACAGTACGTTCCTGCAAATATTTCACAATAAACGCTTTAAGAAAGAAGGCTTTCTGTCTACTAAAACGCTAGAGGGCTTTTAATTTGAAACAGATGCAGGAAGAGTTCATTTGTTTTAACAGTATAATGCTGTAACTTTAACAGGGCAAAGGGGAGCGGATCAAAACAAGACTTCGTACTAAAGTAATGAAACAAGTAACATAACGTTAAGCAGCATAACCTGCACCAACTCGTTACATATATGACTTCTCTGGCGTGGACGTAAGTTGTAATATAGCAGCAATGTGTGTAGTGGCCTATCATTACCATGCCATGTGGCACTGAGCTAATTGGCTATCCCGGGGTCTCCTGATAACTACTGCTGCTAGCTCTCTTTACCTACACATGACAAATGCTGGTTCACATGATTTGCATAAAATCTAACCGGTTTAAGCTTGTACACCGGCAAAACCGGAACCATTTAGAAAGAAGCGTTAAAATATTTAAAAAGGGATTTGTAGTAAAAGGGTAAACAAAAAAACTCCTTTGCATGCCATTGTGTTTCAGGCATTAGAGGGAGCCAAGGCAGAGAAGAGGCTCCGTTTTACGTCTGCAGTCTTCCACCATCTCAGTGCCATAAAGATCCAAAGAGCTCTGAGAGCCCACTGGGCTTTGGAGTCGGCCAAAAGACAAATCCATTCTGTCATCACCATACAGGTACAGTGACAATGCCATTTTTCAAAACAAAATCTGTCAGAGAAAAGTACTTCACTGATCAGACTAATTTAATTAAATCGGCCAGTGAAGAGCACAATATTTTCTAAAGGTTATACCCTGTTTTATTTTATTTTTCTAGCGATGGGTGAAAGTGAAGCAGCAGAGGAAACGGTATCTGGAGGACAGGAGGAAGGTGGTTACGGCCCAGAGAGCGGCCAAGCGCTGGTTAGCTCGTCGCCACAAGGCTGCATCTTTCATCCAGCAGGCCGTCCAGAAATTCCTCCTTCTCAGGCGCCAGAGGAGGGTTCAACAAGGCATTCTCAAAGCTCAGGTACAAAAGTCAGGGGTGAATTTGATGAATCAGATGACTTGTGTACTCTTAAAGGAAAGGTCACAATTTTCAAATACATCTTAAAACTTGAATCAGGTGCCCATATGGACACTGAAACTGGCTTTGTTTGCAAACATTCCCCCTGTTCATATTGGCCCTTTCAGTGTAAATGAAACAATCACCGTAGTGTATAATTACTTTCATTTTTCCTTTAATGTTTATTACTGTTAGTGCTATCATTTATGAAAATAAAATCATTGGTTTGAATGGATGGTATACCATTTTGATCCTCACAAAGGTTCCTTCCTTTGGCATAAAATAGTAAACTTCATGATCCGATACACCAATGATTAGCACAGTTTGAGTTTTTCTTTTATTTATTTATTTTTCTCTCCATCTCCCTCCTGCTCTTCCTCCAGGCTCTGTGGAGAGGACACCACTCCCGCCGAGTTAATGACAATCCCAAGGTGGTGAAGTTGAGGCACCGCTTACGCCAAGTCTCCGCTGACATCAGGGAGGAGGACAAACTGTGCAACAAAACATCGTCTGCCCTGGATTACCTCCTTCGATACAAACACTTCTCCTACATTTTAGAGGCCCTGAAAAACCTGGGTGAGGCTTTGCCATTTCTGGTAATTCACCCATATGAAACATTTATTGATCCTCCTGCTACAAAGGTTTTTTTTAACCATATAATAGTTTTAGTGGAAAAGAAACTTTCGTTGTGGTTGATGAAGGACAGCAGAGTGTGTTGGCTCTAAATGACGTCACCAGAACAAGATAGCAGCGCTTGTATCGGGATATTTTGGCTTCATTTTTGTACAATGGGGGGAAGCGGAGACACGTCGGCCATCTTTATTTATGCCAATGGTCCAAATGCATCAGTCCAATCAGACTACACCACGCTAAGATAACTGAAGCCAGGATTTTGCCATCAAAGATTAGTTCCAAAATGAAACAGTTTGTATCTTGTTTACAGACATCTGTATGAGGTTCAGGGACTTGAGTCTTTCATACTATTTCTATTAGTTATTTCAAACACTTCCTCTTTTTATGATGGGAGATGGAGAAACTTTTAGGAAGTGTGGGGGAAAATGTTCCTCCTTCTGTTGTGTTTGGTTGTGTGTTGTAATAGCAAAAGTGCTTGTGTTGTCAAGATGAGACTGAGTTTATTACATAAGAAGGTGGTTAACATGGGTTTCAAAAATCTAATATTTGTTTTCTAATATCTAAAGTGTATGTGCCTCATAGACAAAATAACATTGCCGAGTATCTTTAGCTAATATAATTATGATTATATGGACATGATCTCGGGTGTCTTCAGTCATTCCAGTAGTGCAGTTTGTCCTACACTAACGAAAGACCTTGTGTATGTGTTTTATTACATGTGTGTGTGTGTGTGCATGCACAGAGACTGCCACCAGGCTTTCCCCAGAGTGCTGTGAGCGGCTGGTCGAGAGCGGAGCCACCAACGTCATCTTCACGCTCATCCGCTGCTGCAACAGGAGCGTCCCCTGCATGGACGTCATCACCTTCTCCATCCAGATCCTCCTCAACCTCTCCAAGGTGCAGACCTGCTCATTTTTTATGTAATTTTGCAATTAAAAAGTAATCGGCCTCTTATGCTCAGGGTATAAAACATGAAGATAATTTGAAATATAGTGGTAAGTCAACTTTCTAAAAAGTTCTTTCTTCTTGCCTGAAGGAAGAAAGTCAAGGTTAGTCCTGCTTGTCCTTCCTGTCAGGTTACATTGGCATAACTGTCTTCATGTCATCGAACCTAAAGGCAGAACATGTGAATGATACGCTAATTATATCCAAAAGGTCAAAGGTCAACTTCACTGTGACATCATAATGTTCTGTAAAAAAAACACTTTTCTGACCGTTATTCAGCACCATAACTCAGGAACAGAAGCGGAGATTGTGACCATATTTCACATTTGGTCAGATACTGAATTGGTGACACTAATCTTGGGTGCCCACCTTGAAACTGTGCTGATTGTATAGATCTTCTGTGCTGTTGGGTTGAACGTGTGTGTGAAGCATCCATGTTTTAGAATTCAGAGCTTCTTTGAATATTTGAAGCATTGTAGTCCACCACAAGCTCTTTGATTTTGTTGATATTGAGCTTCAGGTGACCAAGCTCTCTGTCAGTCACTACATGCAGTATGTTATGAGTCTGGACAGAAATGGATGTAAACAGCAACTTGACTGGTGCGCAGAGGCACACAACTGTGAGATGGTAATTCTAGTTTATATTGGTATATTTTAGCTTACAGATACATATTTTAGTCCCTGTAATTTTAAAGGGTAGCTACACCCTACACCAATTTTGGCAAAACCATCCCTCGGCATATATAAACACAAATTAAATACTAATATCTGCCTAGTAACAGTTCTAAAGTTCACAAATGAACACAATGCATCTTGTACAAAGTTTCCGTTTTACGGAGGATTTTGTGCAGAGCTATTTCTTAGTCGGATGCAGTGACTTCCTGTCGGCTTGTTGTGTTACAATTGAGTTTTTGTTCAGATTAAACAAAAGAGATGCAACGTGTTAAATTTAAATAGTGACTTTTAAAGGTACTGGTGATTTTTATTTATTTATTTTTTGTGGGACAGAGCCAGGCTAGCTGCTTCCCGGTGCTTCATGCTAAGATAAGCTAATTGTCTCCTGGCTTTACCTTCATGTTTAGCATACAGACATGAGAGTGGTATTGGTCTTCCCATCTAATAGAATAATGTATGCCCAAACTATTCCATGAGTTACATATTGTTGGATACTTATATTACATACTAATACTGCACACAGTGCTGATAAACAAGTTACTACCAAGGAACTCGTCTGACACAAGAGTTAAGTCGACATGTTTAGTGCCAGTGAGTTTAGCTGAGGATGCACTTCCCAACGGACTTTCGGTTCCTTTATATCAGCTAATTGACATTCAGGCTCGGTTCCTCTTCTACAAAAATAAATTCAGACTGAGGTCTAACATCTTTTTAAATCTGTGTTTTTAATGTAGTGGTTCCTGTTCCCACAGTTAAGTGTGCATCATTGTGGATAATGCTGAAACATTCTGCAAAGTCTGCATTTTTAATTATTAGAAGACAAGAAATACAGAAACTGAGAGAAAATCGTCAAGCTATTCACATTTAAGGAAAACTGATTCTATAATTTCTATCATAAAATAGTTGCAAACTTAAAACAAAGAATGGAAGATAACTGGATATACTTTGCATCACATGTCATCGACCATGTTAATTTCACAAAGAATCAGGAATATCACAGGAATAATGAATTCACCAAGTCTGAAGATGTACATAAATTTTTGTGGATTTTGAAAATACTACAAAATAGTTGAAAGCTTAGTTGACAGGATTTTGCTTAAAATCGTTAGATTTGTTAATTCCTCTGGTTTCAGTACATAAGAAATTCTCCTCCACTGGGTTATGGTTAAAAAGTCGTAACAATTAGACAATTCTTACACAAAAGTTTATGGTTGTTGCTGCAACACCATCAGCTGTTTGCCCTCATCTGTGGTGAACAGTATTTTGTTGCAGTTTGGACTGTGAACTGTGTTATATAATGGAATACTGCCAGCAGATTAGGTTGGTTTAAACAGAGCCTTGCAGTCAAGTAATAAAGTCTGCAACAAGGAGAGGGAACCAAGATGAGACCTGTAAGATTAATTCTCCGAACTGAACCGAAGAAAGTTTTCCTCTTTTTTTTCTTCCTGTTTTGTTTTTACCCCTTTGCATAAGTTTGGGCATTCCATCCATTCGACCCATACTCTTTGTTTTTATTGATTTTTCTTGTTTATTTTGTGGACTTGACTTGCAAAATAATCAGCTTGACTATGGCAAAACATGCTTGCAGGAATGTTTTTTTCCATCTTTCCTGGCTGGTATTTTAATTCGCTCTGATCAGTAACGAAATATATGACGGTGCAGATTGAAAACCTCTGCTTTTCAAATGATTTATATGTTGCATTCTGGAACTTATCAGACAGCAGCACCACCATGATTGTATTTGGGTAGTATGGTTTTATAAGTTTTTGTCCAGGCATTCTTGGTCACTAAGAATCAAAGAACATTGTTTTATGCGGATGTTTAGCTGGACTCACTATTTTAGTTAAGCACATTAGCATGGCAACTTTGCTCATTAGCACTAAACACAAAGTACAGCTGAGGCTGATGGGAATGTCATAAGGTTTGCAGGAATTTGGTAATAAATTTAAGTATTGGCCACATTGGAATTTGGACCTGATGATGGCATTAGAGGAAAAGTGAGAGGATCAACAAAGTTGTTATATTTCATCTTGAGAGGGACATGAATGCGTGAACCAAATTGCATGGCTATCCATCCAATAGTTGATGAACGTTGCACACAAAACCTCATGGTGGCACCAGAGGAAACGTCACGGTATCACTCGTCCCCTGGGGGCCTTGAACATCAGTGCCAAACAATGCATTGCGATATTTCAGTCTGCACGGACCTACCTGACAGGCCGATGTTTGTAATTCATAGAGCCACAGCGCTAGCACAGCTAAAATTTACAAAAATGACTCATGCCTCCCACCAAACCTGAATCCTTCCATTGCCTCTGCATACTTTTGTGACATACCAAATGTTTTACTGTCACTACTTTGTTCTGAAGAAGTGGTTAATTTTTAATTCCTTTGTTTGTACTTTTCCCCTCTTTGCGTTCTTTCTTTCACTCTCAATTCATTCCCTCCTGGTTTCCTCGCTTAGTACCACAAGACCATCGAGGCAGTATACTCGGTGGAAAACTCTGTGGAAACGCTGCTGGACCTGCTGCAGAGATACCGGGAGAAGGCAGGGGATAAAGTGGCAGAAAAGGGCGGCAGCATCTTCACCAAGGCCTGCTTCCTTCTTGCTCTCCTCCTGCAAGACAAGCACCGTGCTGTGGTCCGTAGCTACTATAACACACTGACTGGTTGTAAAGTTTTAGTGAATTTGATATATTGGGTTTTTTTTTCAGTTTTACAATTGGAAGTTTTGTAAATGTAATGCTAGCTTTTTTTTATTTTTTAATTTTTCTTCAGGAGGTTATGAAGCTACCCAAGGTCTTGGATAGGATGCGCAGCACTTACCGCCTCACTGCTCGCAAACACAAGATGGATGCAGAAAGAACTGTCATCAAACAGAAGATGAACGCATCAATCAATGGGAGCTTCTTCGTTCAAGCAACGCCCCGTAAATCCCGTCCTGTACCAAAGTATGTATATGTATGCATATATATAGTACTGTGTGTGTCTGTGTACAGTTGGCACATGTTTGTAGTGGTAATTGACATCCTGTTTTTGTTTTTCAGGTTCGCACCGGATTGGGTTCTCAGAAAGGACAAGCTAAAAGATATTGTGGACCCTCTCAGGGCCATTCAAATGGTGGCAAACACACTCTCCATTGTGTTGTAAATAGACAAGCTTTTAAATCTTGATTTAGCATCTCATTTTTTTTAACCCTCAGAAAATATTGTTTTATGTATTGTTTAAAGATTTTCTTTTTTGACAACACATTTCCATGTTTTCATGTTTAATATTAAAATGGATGTGTTTTGTAAACATGGACCAGTTTCATGTATCTTTCTAATGTGTATACATCGTTTTCCTTGGCTCAAAATGATGTGTGTCTGTGTGTAATGTCAGCAACCAAATATGCTCATAAAGATGACGATAACATGCTAATTTTTAGCAGGTAATATTATCCATATCCCCCAGACCAGAGGTGGGCAATATTTTTTTCCAGAGGGCCATACTGACTTACGCAAAGGGCCACAAATTGGGCCGTTTTTCGGACTGACCTTCGTTGTCTGGGCACAGTATTCTAGCCACATTTTCAGCGGTTATATTCGATTACCCTATTTTTATATGTTATTTTTCATTTCCACACTTAAACTTAATTCTCCACCTTATTTTAGTGTTCATTTACAAACAACTTTTATGTGCGCACCTTGCTTTCTCCTTCAGTTACCCCCCCACCCCGACTGCACGCACACCGGCATGCCCCGCCTCTCCTCTCTTTGTTTCTCTCTCCCTGTGTCTGCTCTGTTGACTTTCTTCGGATGTTTTATAAAGTTGCCAAAAAATACAAATGCGTTTTGTATTTTTTCATCCGCGTCCAAGAGCCGGTTCTGGCCCCCGAGCCGTATTTTGCCCATGTGTGCCCCAGACTGATAGGAATGTCATTAGTTTTGCAGATATGTGGTCATAAACCAAAGTACAGGACAAATGACAATTTGGTAAAACTAGATTAGGGAGCACATATTAACGATCAACTAGTTGCTTATTAGCATGCATGTTAGTAGTTAGCCTGATATCACACAGAATTGTCAACTTGTTACACAGTTTTCATATTCAGTCAGAATCAGTCAACTTGATTGAGTGACCAGATTCAAACATCTAACCAGGCAAATTCTAAGTACATTGACTGCTTTATTCTGCATGACCATATTCTACAACTATCTTTTCATTAAATAAGATTATTTCCTCAATAACGACCTAATTACTACTTATTGATGGTAAGTTATAAAGTTGTACATGAATTACAATTTTAATATACTATTTAATATACTCTATACATAAAACTAAAAGTGTTAATAGTGTCCAAAGTCTTATTCAGAATATGCTCCCCATTCTAAAGAGAGGTCTTGTTCATAACTAATACACTAGTAGTTTGACAATTATTTATAAACAAGACCTCCCTTTAGAATGGGGAACATACTGTGAGTTACATATTCTTGTGTTGTTACCACCTTTATAAGGCTCATAATGAGCATATTAAGATTGCAATTCATGCACAACAACTTAATAAGCAACAACAAGGTTATTGAGGGACAGCTGTTAATGACCGAGAAGTTGTAGAATATGGTCATGCAGAATAAGGCATTAACACGTGCTTTATAAAGAGTAATTAGGAGCCAAAATGTCACTAATATGCATGCTTATAAGAAAGTAGTTCATTGTTAATATTTGTTATGTAAAATGTGAACAAAAGACGATGGTACTAGATAAAAAGTGAAGGGGTTGCTAGATTTGTTGCACTTCATCCTGAGGGGGACATGAACATGTGAACCAAATTTTATTCATCAAATCTAAAAATGTCAACCTCGTGGTGGCGCTAGAGGAAAAGTTGGACCATTACTTAAATCAATAGGATTTGCTATCAAGGAACCATAAATATCCATTAAAAATGTGGGATATTTCATTGGATAAGTGAAATCATCCTTTCAGGACCAAGAATGTTTTTTCACTGTAATTCATTTAATAGTTGAGATATCTCAGTCTAAACCAAGTAGTCGAATCTACCATTGGAATTGATGAAGGGCACCGTCTATTTATCAGTGTGCAATGTACTCCAGTATATTGTCAGTCCTGTTAATGTAATGTACCTACTATTACCTACTATTATTGTATAAAGTTTTAGCACTTGTAGCTAGGCACTCTGCATTCACTTCTGCAATCATTTTTATTTCTTTTAATTAGTATTAAAATGTAATGATTGAATAATAATGCTGAGATATATGAAAAGGGATAAGTATAACAATGTCAATAAATGTTATTTTCTTTTAAAATAAATATAATGAATTTAAAATAAAAATATATAGAATGATTTTCTTTTGGCCTATTAATGGAAGGTTTTGCAGTGACTTCAACTCTATTGCATCATAAGTAACAAACAAACAAACAAATAATTGCACTGTGTTTGAATGCCTACATCACACATTTTAATAAGACGATTTATTTGTGATGGTCTTGACACAACAAACAAGCAATTACAGGTTAAAACTTGATCTTTCTGTCTTGGTAGTGCCAAACAAGCAGTACTTTTAGTATGCTATTTTCTACTGTCTTTGTAGCCTATGTAAAGTGTCTTTGAGTGTCTTGAAAAGCGCTATACAAATAAAATGTATTATCATATTATTATTATTATTACTTGTTCTGAAACGTTGTCCTGCTTTTGCCAGATGATTTTAAGGCCTAGTGTTTCAACCCGCTCTCATCCCAGGGTGTCAAATATCGTTGTTTTGGCACGTCCGTTCGCCCTCTCATCCACACGCACAAGGTACTCTTGGGATACATCCCAATTCCCTTATTTGATACTAGGGGAGGAGCGATCTCTGAGGAGCCATGAGTGAGGATACACGAGAGCAGCCTTCACGAAGTATTTTACCAACACTCCCCCTTATTGGATATCAGCTATTGATTGGAGGCTGCAGCTGATCGTACTGATCAGATACATCACAACAACACTGGATTTTCATAAAGGAGTGATGACACTTAACTGACTCTATTACTTTTGGCAGAGGGTTTGATAAACAGCCTGCTTGCCAGAAGAATTTGAGGTATTATAATGGAGGAGTCCTGAGCCCCAAATTTTGGGTTAGGGTTGGGGAAGGTCATTAGTTCACAACATCATGCATGCAGTCACATATTTGTACTCAAGGCTACTAGAGATGTGGCAAAAGAAAAATAAAGAGAAGTGATGGAATATCCTGGTGGACTAGATTCTCTAAGACGCACACAATGAAAATTACCATGTCTTGTGGTTTGCATTCGGCCAAGTTTAATATAGATTAAGATTAAATATAGTAAGTAAAAATATAGGCTACGTTAATATTAAATGAAAAATAAACATTTCCACCAATGAAATATCAGCAATTGGATAGGTGATAAAAGATGTCTCAAAGATTTTTGAATATATAATAAATCAAAATTGAAAATGTTTCACCATCAGTATTAAATAATTGCTGTAGCTATAACATATTAACTCATTCACAAGAGCTTTTTCATAGAACTTTTTTACATCTTTAATGTAATTTCTGAATGATTTTCAAATTTTGCAGGCTTTTGGTTGTATTTTTTCACATACACTGTATTTCAGATGCTTTTTTTATAAGCCCATGTGTCACACTCACAAATGGGCTCTTTTTTTATTTTATTGTATGTTTATTTGAAGACAACTCTTGCTTGTCAATCCAGCACGGCGGACAGTCAACAATAATAACTGGCTACTCTTCAGATAAACTCCATCAAGTCCGACCACAGACTGTACATGAAGTCGTTTTTGTCAGAAAAGGTGTTAATTGAGGAGGACACTGCACATACAACTAGGTGTCTGGTTCTTAACAGCCATGTTGGTATAACTGTGGTAATATGGAGCTGAAATCTGACACATTACCCAATATTCTTACCATTCTGGCAAACAAGTAGAGAGAATCTCATAGTGATGGTCCAGGTGCTGCACTCAGGAGTTCCTCCCTCAACAGAGAATCACTGTCTCAGTGCCTTGTTAGTTGTACAGATAAAAGAGTTACTACATAGTGGCATTTCACAAATCTGTAATTAAATTGCCACAAAAGCTTTGGAAACTTTGCTAAAATCCTCCGCCAACAAACGTTTACAGAATTCCCTGAGATTTCTCTGAAAGGCAGGCACATCCATTATGTGATCATGTGCAAAGATGATCTTTGGTCTTTCAGGTCATATGAACTTTAGGTCACAGTTTCACAATACAGTAAGTGCCTAATTTTGTCAACTTTCTTTTTGGTGCAGAATTAATCATCGTTTATATTAAAATAATTATTTAATGTCACCGGAAACTGCTATAAAACACAAACTTTGCAGAAAAGAGATTATTTCTTAGTATACAAGTGCTGTATAAGTATATAAGCATAGTAAGTTGTTTTTTTAAAACTCTGGAGCATATGTTATATACTTTGATATTGGAAAATTAAAAATGTAAATCAAACCATATTGACATAGCATTTTGTAGTATTGCTTAAACTGGTAATTTGAATAAATTAGGCATTCAAACGTTAATTTCTGTAATAATTAATCTATTTATCTTTGCGCATAAAGTGTAGAATAGATATAGGATCAGTACATAATTGTAATACCATGTCAAACCCGTTCCTCCTAGGCAGGAGAATCACACCATCAACACTGTAAGAAACTTACTATGAAAATTACAGGAGTAAACTGGCAGCGATTGACAAGTCAGTTGAACCAACTAGTTGTAGAAGCAAAACTAAGGACCTACCTTTTTAATTTGGCTTTTAATTGAATTTTATGTATTTGTCTATTTATCTGTTATTTATTTAGATTTTTATTATTCTTGTTGAGTGTTTTATGGATGTATGTTATCTATGATATTGTCTTATTTTATTTATTCATTTTTGAGAGTATTTTATTGATGTATTTATGTATTTTATTTATATGTCCACCGGGGGGTCGAGGATTCTGGTCAGGATGCTTCTGCTTTGCATTCGTTTCGGGTGTGATGCTGTCTTTTTTGCTGCATGTGATGGTATAGGTTTGGCAGTATGGGTGAGGGGTGTCTTGGTATTTGGTGTTTTACCCTGTCGCTTTGATGGCAGCGTGCGCTTGGCCTGCCGCTTGGGGTGCTGGGACATCCCGGGATTTTTCTGGGATTTGGCTTCTTGCTCGGATTGTCATAGGTCTGTGTCGTCGTTTCTGGTGGAATCATCTGCCTGAACTCTTTGAGGAACTGTACCCAATATTTATCATTTATGAAGGTTTGAAGTTTATTTATTTATTTATCCTTCTACAACACAGGGTTGTACAAAACAGCTAAATTTTGTTAAACTTTATCTTTTCTTTTGTGTTTCTCTATTTAAAACGGCCTCAACAGTTTCCTTGACCAACAGCTCGATTTTTTTCTAATAACATTTTTGAGCCTTCACAGTCAGAATTTAGATGACTTCACAGCACTGATACTGAATGAGCCAAAGAACAAAATGACTTGCTTCTTCAGACACGGGTGAAATATCAATCATAATTCTCTCTGATCTAAGCAGAAAGCTTGACCATATTTTACTCAACTGTCTCAGTTGTAATGTAGCATCCTCATGGTCAACTGCACCCTCAAATTCTGCTAAAACTCTCCCTCACAGCATGTTTAAAAAGTTGTTTTTTTCTGTTTATTTATAGGTTTATATCAGTGTCTTAATGTTTTGTTGGGTTATATCTATTTTCTTTTCTTTTTTGTCTTGTCTTTTCATCTGTTCATGTGTTTTATGCACTTTGTAATAAAGGACAATATCAGACTCTCTGTTTCTTTAGTGGAAAGACGTTTGTGCCCCTTGAGAGAGTCGAAGTCAAGTCAAAGATCAAAGACGGGAGACTTTGTTTTGACACATGGAGTTCCCCTCTAAATAATTAAGATGTGAAACGCAGAATTTATTCTCATCACATATGTGCATGCAGTTTTATTAAAATAACCAAACACAGCACTGAAATATACACACTGGATCAGTAGGCCTAAATAACAGGTCTAAGTTTCTACTTTGATTTATCATTTATAAGTTTGTCCAGCCAGCCCATCTTTATCACATCCAGTTGAGTAAAAAACTTCAAAGGCAAGAGGGCAGGTGCATCACACCATCAATACATCTCTGACGCATGCTCAGTTGCCTGTCAGGCCTTGTTCCTCTGGTACAACTGAACTCAATTTCATCATTATGGGGTGAATACAGCTTATTGTCATCTCTATGTTTGAAGACAATGTTATGTTTTCTCATGGTGGCACTATCCACAGTGCAGGGTTCTGCAAGAGAAAACAGATACATAACATTTTATTAATATTAGACAACACTGTACAGCATACCTCATATATAATTATTGCTAGTCTTGGATAAAAAAAATACATATTTAGTGCTTGAAAACTATATATGTCTTCTCAAAGGTAATCAGTAATATATCTTGTTACAATACTCAACATACAAAGAAATAGTGGCCAGTGAAATAGATAGGATTTTTACATCACCTTCTTTGTATACTTAAAAAAAAATTGATTATGAACCTTCAGAAAATCTAAAATATACAAATACTACAAACAAAATGTGTCCTCTCGCCTGTCTGGACCAGTTGAACTGTTTCTTTTAACATTATTTCCACAGATTAGATGTATCTGTGTTTTTACTTAAAGTAAATCTAATCTACAATTTAGATGTAATTTAAATGTGCTTGCTCAAACAAAATCATGAATTTCATCCAATGAGCTGAGATGGGAGTTAGCCTACTTTTACTACTGCTCTGCTCAGCTAATTAGCAGTGGTGTCCGTTTTTCAATTACAGATGACAGCTGGGAAAGCTGTCTGTAATGATTTTACATGCTGTCTCACACGGTACCTTTTATTATGTTAAACAGACGCCATAAAACAGGCTCATCTCTTGTTTGATGTTGAATTTTCAGCAATATGTTTTTGTATCCTGTGTTTTGGCTTTATATTGCATAGTTTTGGTCTTGTCAGAATGACATCTTGACGTCTGTTTCTTATTTGTGTTTGTCCATCTTTATTATATAGTATATAACGACTGTGATGTGCAGTTGTGGAGGAAGAATTAAGATTCCTAAATGTAAAGCATTAGAATTAAAAGTGCTAAATGCGGAAAAATGTCCCCTGAGACTGTTATAATATTACGTAGTATATCATTGAATTCTTGTTACACATGCATTAATGTAAAAGCAGGATTTTAGTGTTGCAATTGGGTGAGGTGAAGTTCATAGAACTGCACCTGATTATTTTCATTATGGATTAATATGCTGAATACTTCCTTCATTAATCAATTGATTGTTTGGTTTTTAAGAGTTCTGAAAATAGTGAGATACCGCAAAAGTACCCAAGCCAACAGCCCAACATGACACCATTACAGAACTTGTTTTGTCAAACCAACAGTGCAAACCTCAAAATTATTAAAAATAAATGAAAATGATTGAAATAATTAAACGGAAAAGGAACAAATCTTTACATTGTGAAACTTTTGCCATGAAATGACCTGAAAAATAAATTGATTACTTGTTTCAGCTGTACTTGTAAGTATTAAGGATAATTTAATTTATAACAAAGCATAATATTTTATTAGCTCTTGATATGTTTTGTATTTACAAATCCTAATTTGTAAAGTAAAAACTAAAGCTGTCAAATAATTGTAGTGAAGTATAAAGTACAATTTTTCTCTCTGAAATGTTGTGAAACGTGGACATTCTCAGTGGCTGTTGGATGCCAAAATTGCCCCTTGTCTCAGATCCTGTTTGTGATATTCATGGACAAGATCTCAAGGCGCAGCTGGGGTGAGGAGAGTGTCCGGGTTGGGAACCTCAGAATTGCATCTCTGCTTTTTGCATTTGACGTGTTTCTGTTGGCTTCATCAGTCTGTGACCTTCAGCATGCACTGGGGTGGTTTGCAGCTGAATGTGAAGTGGCTGGTGTGAGAGTCAGCACCTCCAAGTCCAAGGCCATGGTTCTCTGCCAGAAAACGGTGGATTGCGTCCTCTGGGTTGGGGGTGAGTTGCTGCCCCAAGCGAAGGGAGTTTATGTATCTTGGGATCTTGTTTCCATTCCAACCCTCACCTATGGCTGTGAGCTTTGGGTAGTGACAGAAGGAATGAGATTCGGGATACAAGTGGCCAAAATGAGTTTCCTCCGTAGGGTGGCTGGGCTCAGCTTTAGAGATAGGGTGAGGAGCTCAGACATCTGGAGAGAACTTGGAGTAGAGCCGCTGCTCCTTCGCGTCAAAATGAGCCAGCTGAGGTGGTTCGGGAATCTGATCAGGATGCCTCCTGGACGCATTGAGGAGGACACCCCGCGGTAGACCCAGAACTCGCTGGGGGGATTATACTGTATCCCATCTGGCCTGGGAATGCCTTGGGCTCCCCCAGGAGGAGCTGGAAAGTTTTGCTGGGGAGAAGGATGTCTGGAATACCCTGCTTAGCCTGCTGCCACTGTGACCTGATCCCGGATAAGTAGAGGAAGTAGAAGAATAGTAGAAGAATAAAGTGGCTCGAAAAGAAAAGACTCAAATAAAGTACAAGTGCGTCAACTTTGTACTTGGGTAAAGTACGTGGGTAAAAGTCCTTACATTCCACCCCTGCTAATGTATCTACAGAATAATACATAATTAATACATTCTGTTAATATTAATCAAGCTGAAATAAGAAACTTATTGTCACTTACTGAGACATCTCATCTGTCCAATCCATTCACCATTGATGCAGACTTTATGAGGATGACCCGTCATAGTGTAGAAATTCTGACATATGTATTCAAGCCGCTCATTATGTCTGTACCGGAATTGAAGACTTTCCCTGATGTCGCCATTTTCAAGAGGCGGTGGTTTCCCACAACCAACAGGATCTAAGAGAATGTGGGAAATGACAGGATGTTTTGGTGAAATCAATGACATTTTACATCTTCCCCTGGACCACCAGATGTTTGACTCTGACTGGCAGTTACACAGTATTTTGCAGTCACATGTTTTGTGGCCTCTAAAGTACTGTATATGTAAACAATCACAAAAACAAATGAGTAATTTGTAGCAAAGCTCTTTTTCTTATAGAAGCCTGCATATACACTGCCAGTTTATTAGGTACACCTACCTTTAACTAATTTAGTCTTTTTCTGACCACTTATTGTATTGAGTGTATTATTGGTGAAAACATTTTAGGTTATGGTCATTTTTATGAAACTTTAAACACTATGAGGCACTTACAATAACTGAAAACTGAGTGCACTGTGAAATAATCTATAAGTTTGTGCCATGAATAATATTTTCACTCATTTTCCCTACATAAGGAGCAAGGGGGCATAATTGATTTACCTCCACATGTTGGGAAGGGATCACTCCACTCTCCATTTGCCAAACATTCAACCTCTTTATTCCCTTGAAGAAAATGTCCACGCAGGCGGCAAGCAAACGTTAACTTTTGTCCTGGTCTTACTTGATTGTTTGGTACATGTGTGGTGACGTATACGTTGTACTGTACTCCTGTGACTTTGCAATTTTCTGTTTTGAAGAAGAAAATCTGTTTCGTCAAGAAGTTTATACAGTTTAAACAGTGGCATAGACTTTTTTTTGTTTCATTATTCCAAATCACTGTAACATTACCTCTGTATGGAAATGTGTGTAAATTTACTACTTATTAAAATTATACAAATACACAATAAGAACAGAAATAACTTACTAAAGTTTCAATCTAGGTGCTACTTTTTAAAAACTTTGTTTTCAACAAGCAGTCCGGTTCAGTCCACATATTACAATGGTTATTTATGCATTTCCATTATCAAAAGATGCTGATGGTAATGGAACCACTCCATTCCATCTTGTTTTTTCTTTTTTTTTGTCACCCCTCTGAAGAGGCACCTAGCACACTGATCTGATGCTAAAAGGTAGAGTTAAAACACTGCAAACCACTGATTGGTCAATTGGAGCAACCAGACACGTCTCGCCGTCTCCGGTCTGATTTTCCAACTCTCCTGCTTTTTCAGCAGTCTTAATCTTGCTGCCTGCAGCCTTTTTCGCAGACAAAGGTTGTCTCCTTGTTGCATTAAACAAGGAGACTAAAATTCAACTTTTGCCTAAAAGATAAAGGTAAACTCAAATAATAAAAATGTAATGTAAATGAAAAGGTGTGTAAAATAAACGTAACTGAAAGTGAACATACCAGCACAAGTTGGAAAGGGTGCATTCCACTGCCCAGTTTTTAAACATTCAATTTCTTCAGGCCCTTGTAGTACATATTGATTGTTGCAGTAAAATTGTAACTTATGTCCAGTCTTTATTATTTGATTTCCTGGTGGTAGTCCATTTACATTGAGATGACGGTGCATCAGCTCAACTTCACAAGTGATGTCTGGAACACATAAAACAGAGTTTATCATATGAAATACTGTATGTCTAACTTATTTAGTTCATTATAACATGCGATACAATTGATAAGTATCACATTAATATTGTGTGCGGAAATGTTTTTAATTTTCCATAGTTTACCATCACAAGTGGGGAATGGATTATCCCACTGTCCATCTCTACCACATATCAGCACTGAACTGCCATTCAGGTATATTCCAGGACCCTCACAGCTGAATGTGAGGAAGCGGTCAGGAAGTATGGGATTGTCATTTTCTGGTAAACCTTTTACAATTACCCGTCCATCTGTGGGCGGGGGGTTACAGCTCAAAGCTGAGGAAACACAACAGTCAGTCAGTGAGTGAAAAAGGCAAAAATTTCATGTATAAATACCGGTAAACTTATTTTATCAGCCAATCCTCCAGAGTGGGGTTTCACCAGAGCAGGGCTCCCCATTGAGTTACACAGTGAGACGGGCTGGTTTTACACATTCATTTTTAATTATACCCTCATTGTTAACATGTAAATGTAAGGCCCTAGAGGTTTATGTTAAGTTTGAATTGTTTCAGCTTAATTTCTGAGAAATCAGGTTTTGTCTGTCATTGTGGTATGGTAGATAGATTAAAATACCAAAGGAATGAGCCTCCAACATGCCACCATTGCCATGGAGAAGAAGCCAGTGAGAGGCATGCATAATAGCAATTTCAAAACGCTTCTTCGTTTCAGTTGTGAACAAAACACGGTGGCACAGTTGCTGAATTAATCCAAAATTGACCCAGAAAATTAAAAGAGAATTGTTTAAGCTGCAAATTGTAAAACTGGTTTTCTTGGGATTTGATGTTTCTTCCTGAGAAAGACATTGGGAGTCGTAGTTAACCTCTACCTCTAACTGTAAGTGTTTATGTACACAGGCTTACACAAAAAAAAAACCTCCAGTGCAGCTTTAAAGTTGATGGTAATACCACAGCACCAAGTTCTGACAATTACTAAGACTTACGTTGACATATCGGCACGTGATTGGTCCATTTGTCCAGCAAACAGGTCCTGGTGTCATGCTTACTCACCATTTGATACCTGCAATGAAAGGTATGCTATAATTACAACAGTAATCAGAGAATTTCCCACGAGGAGAAAAACAATGTTGATTGTTAATTGATTGATTCGCTTTTGGTGTTCTTGAGAATAGACAATTAAAAAAGAATTATGTCAGTGACACTAACCTGCCCTATTAAGCATTTATATACAACTAATAAATGGTTGCACACTATAATAATGTTGTAAGCCCATACATGTTTATGTGTTTATTAATGTATTTGACTCTCCCTATGAAACTTTTGTAAGTGCTGCACCAGGCGATTGACACCATATTACAAAATAAAATGTACACCTTAACAAACAAATCATAAAAGATATGTCTTCATAAAATTGACATACATGAATAAAGACTTCAAAATGTCCTTATGTAAGTGTCTATATGCACTGCTTACAATGCTGTGTTACCATTATTTCTAGTTTTTCTGAATCATTCCAGATCTACATACCCTTCATAACAAAAGTATTTGATAGTTGTTCCAAAAACAAAGTCTTCGCCTTGGATAATTTGATAATAGCCATTGGGAGTGTTATCAGGAAGTTCGCATGGCTTTACTGAAAAGGAAAAAGAGACTATTTGTTAATGAAACAGTTTCTTAAAAAGGTGAATTTTTTAACCCATTTATTTTTTGTTTGATTTTAGTAAAAAGCACTAGCAAAGTGTTTGTTTCCACTTTGCTGTTTTGAACAGCAGCAGTGTTATTTGAAGCGGCAGATTGATGCCTTGTTATGAGAAATTGTTGTCAGCAACATAAAGCAGCATGTTTCAGCTCTGTCAGTACCATAATCTGATTAATTAGCTAGTTAATTAGTTATACAATAATCCATCAAACTACTCTGGAACTTCTGGAAATTAAAAAAAAAAAAGAAGAAAAATCTTTTTCAGTTTTTCCCGAAGGAAATTCGAAAATTAGAATGGATCTTTTGAAAATACACTAGAATAAATTGCAGCATATAAAGAAAGGTTCAAGTTTGTTTTAACCTGATCACTGCAATCACCCAAAATAAGGAAAGAAATCTATTTAACTCACAGTAGCATCTTCCCTGGTGGACAGCCAACCAGCCACTGCTTGTACATATGTATCTGATGGTTGGACCAGATATATAACCAATTTCACAAGTGAAACGTATCACACTTCCCTCTTGGTACTCAGCTTTTGTGCTCTCTTCTGACATGGAGGCGTGAGGAACATCTGGGAGCTTTGAACAAGTTACTAACAGCCACATGGAAAAGAATCAGAGTCATATCAAATCATGGATGGATATGAAGAATCAAATTTTGCGTAAGACTATACTGTTCATATACACTTACCTTACTTAAGAAGGCAATACCAAAAATCAAAACATGGAAGTCTTTAAATGTTTCCCCCTCTCCCCTTAACAACCATATGCACTTTCAGAAAGAGAGTATTTTATAAAAGTCTGTCTTACCATCCTGTGATAAAGAAACTTGCACACTCCCCCACACTTGGAGAAACAAAAGGATTAAAGACAATCGCATTTCGACAAGTGGCTGTGCAGTGACAAATGAGAGTCTTACTACCATTGACAAACTTTTTTTTCTGTGCGATTCCTGTATTTGTTCCCAGCCATAGTCCTCAGGGAGAACTGAGGGTCACAACATGGACTGCCCAGTGAGATTGCACAAGGCTGTATGAACACAACATGACACATGGGAACACACACACACAGCACACACTGTTCACATAAACAATACTGGAAGCTCCAGAAAAGTTCACTTACAGTATCATTTGAGCAATAATAATAATACATTTATAGATTCTTCATGACGTAGGCCTATTTCTTTGGTATCTTATCAAACTAAGGGAGTCAGCTTTTCGACCAGAATATAACAAACTCTACGAAAAAACACTTTCGTCCTGCATTCGCTGATTAGCCTTGTGCCATACACACAACTTTCACCCAGGAGACTGGAGTTTGTGTCCCATTTGAAACCAAGCGTCACCAGTCATTTCCTGAACCTAACCACGTAGGTTTTGTGCCCAAACTTAACAAAACGTCACTGATCTTTTCCTAAACCTAACCATGTGGTTTTTGTGCCTAAAGTTAAACAAACGTCACTGATGTTTTGTGCCTAATCTTAACCAAAGTAACGTAGACCTTGCGTGTCGGCTAGAGACGCCAAAGGGACTGTTGTGCATCAGGGAAGGCTTAGCACTTCGGCCAGCGAAGTCAAAGGGTACCTTGCGTGTCTGGATGTGACGAGCTGGGATGAGAATGGGTTGCTCCACTCCACTAAAGGGGCTGAATAATATATCTAATGCACAACCGCATTAAGGCAAACATAAATCGTTGAGCTTATATACAGCACAGACAGTAGTTTATGACTGTCTTACATAAAAACATAGGAAGTTGAATGTCTGATTTGTTTGAGTACCTGCTGATGATTAAACAGTTTCTGTCCGGTACTGATTACATCATTCAATCTGGCAATGAGTAGTGTTGATACTACAGTACAAAGTTCATTGTAAAAATCATTCAGTGCAGCAATCAGTCAGTGAAGCAGTTAGATTAGATGGTACTGAGAGAACAAAACTGTTTATTTGCGCTATAAGGATTCATACTTAAAAGTACATCCAATGTGAAGTGCCTCTGAGGAAATTTCAGAATTCCTTCAAAACATGTGTCACCATCACTTGTTTCTCAATTTCAGGACATTGAACTGACCTACATTCCTAAAGCTGCTATATGCTGAACCTCTGATCAAACTTCACCTCTGATCTAACTTCACCTCGGATTTGTTCTGATTTTAATCAAAAAACAATTATTAACCTTGAAAACCCTAAAATTAAAATTTTATGTCATTGTGTTAAAACGTCACAGGAGGCAGATGAAATATTTAGCCCTACAAACATGTATACATGTGTGTCATGTATGAGTAGATGAGTAGTATAAAATGCAGTTTAGCTTTAGTATTTGCTGTCATGTAGATACCCCTAAACATAAAAAAAAATCTCCCTGACAATCTGAAATTTGCTGAGTCACTGTCTTGTCCTAAATCTTAGCTCAACACACATTTTAAAGTGTAGCTTTTATGTAATTTTGTAATTTGCACGTATAACATACTGTATGTATATAATACAATTATATAATCATATGTATAAAAAATTATGTGATATAATGTATGTATGTATAAAATAATGTATGTATTTTTTATTAAATATTTTTAAGGATGTGCTACAACATTTTAATATAGTATTCAAACTGCTCTCATATTCTATTACTGCCACAAATTGAAAAAGAAAAACACATGTACAGGTTAAAGTGTATTGTGCTCATGCTTTAATTTTATTTATTCATATTTATTTGCCTTTTCCAACTAGTTTTCTAACAAGTTTTTCATAAATGCACCTTCCCTAAAAAAAACAGTACTGGGTAATTGAGATTTCTGAGATAATCCCCAAATCCAAGTTTAACTAGCGGGCCACACTATTGAGAGAAAACTGACAGATTATTTTCTGCCAAGATGACACCTAATTGTGAAAGCCTGAAGCCTCTTTTGACATTTTGTTTGGTATCTTTGTAGGAATGAACCTGTATGTGTATGTGTATGTACAGTATGTGTAACTGTTTTTTTTAACTCCATGTACTGCATTTAATCAGGATAAAAATAGAAACACAAAATAAAGCATTGTTCTTTTCTTCTTTTTTATTTTATATGAGAAAGCTTCATAATTTCAGGTCACATTATGACACAAATAGTTGATTCAATCATTCAATGTCTTTATGTATTAGGATCATGTGTTATGTATAAGATGATGCATTACGAAGAATAATGCACATGGCAAATGCAGTTTTCTTTCTTTGTGTTCTGCCCAAACAACCAACACAAAAATACAAGAGAAAGTTTTTATTGAGACTTCTTCAAAATCAGCATCACTGTTCCTGAGTGGGAGCTGTGGGAGAAAATGTCTGTGTTCAGTAGCACATCTCAACATACAGGGAGTGTAAAACATGTTGCATTGCCAGAAATGATGATGAAGTATAACATTCAACATAGTAAAAAACAAAGAAAATTAACAAAAAATAAATAAATAATAAAGAAAAGGCGTCAGAGGTCTATTCATAAAATAAAATATTCATACATTTATATACAGTCAAGGCTTGTTTTGTACTTATGCATTTTAGAGATCTCATACATTTTTTTAAAACTCATTCATGAATATAGTAAATATGGGTTTTACATTAGCAAATTTACATCTATGGATAAAATATTTAGCTTTAATTAGTAGGGTATTGTACATTTATTTTTGTTTCATTAAGTGCAATAGTAAATCAGTGAATTATAGGAGTAGCCTACCCTGTCTCGTCTTCCCTATTTTTTGCTAGCGTTACTGCAGACTTGATCAGGTCAGGTAAAACATGCACTGGAGCCCAGAGCCCAAAGATGGAGGGCGTGACAGAAATAATCGTTGACTATTCTACTAATCGAAAAAATAATCAACAGATTAGTCGACTACCAAAATAATCGTTAGTTGCAGCCCTATTGCTCACTATCTGCTACAAGGACAGACCCCTACAAGCATGAAGCATACAGGATTGATATTGGCCTCTTAACCTGCTTATAGCCTAACATACAATAAAACAGGCTACTTGATGTTAGTGTTGTTAAGCTCCTTTCAGTT
>JBBPCS010000051.1:88680-102112 GCA_037974645.1 Hollardia meadi | reverse complement strand
CCCCCCCCCCCCCCCCCCCCCCCCCCCCCCCCCCCCCCCCCCCCCCCCCCCCCCCCCCCCCCCCCCCCCCCCCTGTTGGTGAGTGAGTGAGTGAGTGCGTTACATGAAAACAAAAACACAGAGACACGGGTTATCGCTTCGGGAGGTTCAAATCTAACGCCCGTTCAACACACAACTGAGGTGTGTGCTGAGAAAATGCATCCCGCTGTCAGTTTTATGTCAGTACAAACAATAACGTTCACGGTTATCTTACCCGTCTTTGCGCTTAGCTTTATAAACGTGCCCGTAGGTGCCTCGACCCACTTTGCAACCTTCATATTCGAACAGATCTTCTACTCTCTCTCGCTCGGCCGCCAGCTTTGTTTTGAAGTCGTAATCCATTTCAACCCATAAATACGTCTTAATTTACAATAAAATAAAATATTAATTATTACATGCATTAATTAAATAATCTGGTCGTTTTATTCCCCCACCATTTCCTTGTTTGGGATTTTGGTCTGCTCCGCTTAATGTTCACTGGCTCGTTGACGTTTCTAATTGGCGCGCGGGGCTCGCTGGGTAAGGTAGTTCTTTTAAGCAGGCGCCGCCGTTCGCTAGCTTGTGTAAATGGAGATGTAGGAAACTACAACCCGCGTTTCTCGCTGTAGTTTGTTGCACTTTGCGTGCTCATGAACGCTCTTCAAAAATGCAGGCATCGGTTTTGGATTTCATGGTGTACAGCAGGGCTGTCCGTTCAAAGTATATACCCTACAATGTTTATGAACTGTTGATGGCGTTCATTTCATAGCATATAAGTGACCAATTATTATCAAGGTAATACAACAAATACATTAGGTCTAATTTCTAAAAATAAAATTGAGGTTTCTCTAAAATTATTGTTGTCTTTTATAATCATATAGTTACATAGCGTAGAGACTTGTGCAGATAAAATGGTTCTATATAATGCTAATAAAATGCAATTTCATTATATTTAGTACAATTAAAACTGGCTCATATTATCGCATAAGATTCTATTCTATGTGTACTTCTATGTATTTTTGAGAGTCAAAAATCAATGTTTATGTCAGCATGAAGTACAAACAATGAATCAAGCTTTACGGTAAAATATACATACACACAATCCATATGAATAGAAGTATAACATGTCAGAGAGGATCTTAGTTTACATACAAATTTGCCTGAAACATACTGGAGTTTTAAAATATAATAATTATGCTGTAAATACATACAAATAGCCCCACGCTTTCAAATAGGGACTTAAATGAAGATTACTTGCTGTAATATTATTGTAATAGTCTTAAAAATTAATTTGGGGCTACTGTGTTTTAATATTTCCATACAGAGCTATAGCAAGCTACATGTAGGCTGTAAAGATGTAACGTCACGTGAGGAAGCCCCTCTTTTGGTGATTGATAGGTCCCTGAACCAACCGCATATCAGCCAGAACCCTGCGACCAGATTGGCTGAACGCAAGACTGACGTTGACGCGGCTATCATATAAATTCACCACGCCATCCCTATTCACTGCTCTACACAGTATGGCCGGCGATATTAGCTAGCACTCGCTAACGGTATTCTCTGCAAAAGGGAAGACGGTAACTCAAGAAAATCAACACCTGGATTGCTTAAAGGACTGTACCTCAATAAATTATATCTGATCGAGGGAGGATTTATTAAGCTGTAAACGTTACGACCGACGATTAATATTTTTTGTTGGGTGTCTGTTGTCTCATGATGGAAGATAACAGTGCACATTTCTTCGAGGGGACTGAGAAGCTATTGGAGGTGTGGTTCTCTCGGCAGGATGAGACCAAAGGAACCGGAGACCTCCGTACCATCCCAAGGTTTGTGTCATTTGAATGTCCCAAGTGTCGCTTCCATCCTCAGCAGCGTATGAAAATGTTGGCTGAAAAGCCGGCCACATGCTCGGCTCCGCTGCATCAGTTCATTCGGGATACGTAAACAGTTAGATGTAGTAAAACTTTGTTTTCCAGAGGGAATTTCTTCTCCATGATCATTAACTTGGTTCATCCTGAGTGAGCTTGCTAGGCAGTGAACCACATTCTGACACCAGAGTCCATTACCACTATGCTAGCTAACACCGTCACTCAAAAATGGCCACCTCCCCCTTTAACTGTCGCACATCCGAGCTGAGTCATTCATTCTAAGCCGAGGAAATTTACAGTTTGGTACGATGATTTGGTCTCTAACTTATGATGGTGAGCGACAGGTCATAACAAACATGTCAACACTATAGCTAGCTAACTAAAGGTAGTTCCGGAGAGAAAATGTTAAAATATTCCGCTGTCTCCTGTTGATTTCTTAGTCATTATACGACTCCTACGGACTTTTGTATCATTTCAATGCGTCTATCCTTTCACTAGTGCTATGTCGGCTCACTTTAGTGCCAACATTAGGCGGGCTTCATCCCTTTTTTTCCCCTGTCGGTGCGCACGCACGCACCCCCCCCCCCTTCATTGGGTCGGGACATCGTTTAATTATATTAGCGTTATATCACATCGCTAAAATACTGCCCACCAAGCTACTTCTCTGTATTCTAACGGTTTGATAAAGCGTTATGTTTAATTTTTTTCTGCGTCACTCAACAACGAGGGGGTCCTCGGTATGGTGTCAAGCATGTGGTCGCCCGTCGTCACCACGTGTTGCCTCGCCACTGGCCACCAACACTACAGGTCACAGATGAGTCGAATATCAGTATCGGGTCCTCCGGATGGGATTTGTGTGTTAATGTGTGAGGAGTGGTTGCGGCCTTGGTGACGAGAAATACTGGATCTCAGATGCTGACAGTTTAAAATTGACCGTCGTAATAGGCGCCGAGTCGTCATGGACTTTGTGAATGTCATCCCATGACCTATGGCCTGGTGCTCCTCTTTAACGTTTAGTCCACTCTCTGCCAACAGTCACCCGCTGCATGGCAACCCCATGATCTGCTGTGGGTTTGACTAAAAAAATGCACGCATTCCTTGTTCCGGTCACGTTTCCAGACATGTAGAGATCTCCCTCCCAGTTTCTCTGATTGGTTAGAGGGGTTCCCTTCTGGCTTAGAGAGGCGTTTGGTTGCATTCAAAGAGCTCTGGGTGATAAGACTACTGGATGTGAATGGTTAAAAAGGCTGTTGGCCTTTGCACCCCCCCCCCCCCCCACAGTCGGTGTAAATGAATGGAATGTAAAAGCTTTATGTGAGCCATATACAAGCCCCACTGTGGTATTTGCGACCAGTATGTTTAAAGTGTGAGAGTAGAGCAACTTGTGGTGTGTTACTAGTGTCCACAGAACGATATACATAACAACTGGTGAGAACCCAACCCCCCACTCCACATAGGGCTGCCACTAGCCATTGATTACTGATTAATCTGACTTATTTTCAAGATTAATTGTTTAGTGTGTGTGTGTATGTGTGTGTGTATATATATATATATATATATATATATAAATACAAATGGAAAATTCTCATCAGTTACCCAAATTGCTTCTTTTGTCCAACCAAGAGCCCAAAACCCAAAGACTCTTCATTTTCTTGACAAAAAAAAGCAGGAAATCCTTCCGTTCAAGAGGTTGGAACCAGCAAATGTTTGACATTTTTGCTTGAAAAATTACTTAAACGAGTAATAAAGTATCAAAATAGTTGAGAGCCAGTTTTCTTTTGATCCACTAAACGATTAATCGACTAATAGTGGCAGCTCTACCCACACAGCACATCCCCCTTTGACGGTTTGAAACCGCTTGACACATTCTTCTTTTACCTGTTAGTGCTGTTCTGTATTACTAAGTGAATGGTCTGTGGCACGGTTCAAGGCTAAATCTGCCCTGTGCCATGAGTGACTTTTCTGGTCATTAACCAGATCACAGAGGTCAGTTTAAGAGAAGTGTGTGTGTGCCGTGTGGCCGGCCTGGTGAATGAGGACTGGCATTAATTTACAGCCAGAGGGCAGATTAAAGGCTCAGAGGGACACTGTCAGTGGATCAGTCTCACTGGATGTCAGCCAATGTCCAAATAAGTCCACAAGGGCATCTGATTCACAAAAGCGGAGCTCACTCATGTTACCTCCACCGTCCTTCCTCAGCTCCATGGCAGCTACTGCCCGCTCCCAGTGATTGTCAAGCGACTAGTCCTGAAGGCCACATTTATCACAAATACACACTTCAAAATGTGGCATTCACTGTCCTTGATGTTCTGCAGTGAAATGTTAGCTATGCCATCTTGTGGTTTTTAGCAGTTGAAAAAAATGTTTTAAGTTATTTTGCTCTCTATCATAAAAAAAAAGTCCTCAAAAGCCGCTAACATTTCAGGAATCTGTTATTCTGGTAAACCATGTGTCTCTTGGGTATGGATGGACACTGTGGTAGTGTTTGCCGGTCTAATCTGGTCCTTTCCTGGAGACCACTCTTTCTTTGAGGAAGATCTGATCCTGCTGAGCGACCAGAAATAGCCTCCAGTGTACATTTCACACTAAAACGGGAGCTGACCCACGCCTCCAGTAATGACGTCCCTCTGGTATGAAGCTGGGGAGCCAGCATGATGCAACAGCTCTGATGTCATTGTGATTTTTATTTTTTATTTCTTTGGTCATACCTGTGGGTAAAAATGCTGGAGGGGCTCTGTAATTCTTAAGTCTGCCACAGTCTTGTGCTAATTGTAAGATGGGGAAATAAATGGTTTACAGAAGCAGAAGGTAAAAATGTCAATGTATTCTATTCATTATCAAATAGCCCGTGTTCTTGGCCTGTAATGTAGTCGTATCTTTAAGGTATCGACTGAAGTAACCTAGTACGAAGTAATGTCAGAACTTCTCCAGTCAAGCACATTCTAAGCATTCTTCAGTTTAAGGCAACTTGTGATCGGTCCACTACTGCAGCAACTCCAGCCCATGTACTCTGTAGATTGGTGAAGTCAGGCGTGGTGTATTTGATGGTGTTGGCAATTCACCATGTCGACGTATCAAATGAAGTACTCTCTAGGTATCGGTGTCACTCCCAAGTGTGCTGGTATTGCAATTTGTTACCCAGGCCTGGTCTTAATGGCAGTGTTAAAGACATCTGCACAATGAGAAAACATATTTCCTGCATATGACCCAATCCTAACGGCAGCCCAGTGTGGACATACTACATGCATCCAGTTAAAAAAAAATAAAAAATCCAAAGACACTAACTCGATTGTCTAATCTCTCAATATGAGCATGACTTGATTGTGTTATGTCATTCTGTGCGAGGAGCAGACTGAATGTGTACACCCACCACATGCAGGCAGTGCAGTTACTGGTGTTGCACAATGTGGGAGTTCTTCAGGTAGAAGCCATTTTGTAGCACTGACTGCCACACAGCTTCTTCTCCTCTGTATGAGCGGTTCCCAAAGGTTGGCTGGCCAGGAAAGTTTGGGCTCAGACTGGTGAGGGACACGGTGAAAAGCGCACACGCACTCACTAAGCAGTAGCTAGTCAATATATGTAGTCCCTCTGATTACTTGTCGCCCAGCAACTAATCTACCGTCCAGCGTTTGCCGTGTACATAGAAGTCACACCTAGCTGTCAGTAGTTGTGGTTCCATCTAAATGTTAGTCAAATAAATGTCTAAATGCAAATCTGCATGTTTTTCTGTCTGTTTCTTATGCAAGATTGTTGTAATTAAACACTTTAAGATTGCATTTGTCTTACTTTAATGAATTTTGTTTTCTGGACCACGTTCGTTCTTTTTGTTTCCTCCTACTATGGAGTTTTGGTCATGTAGTAATGTCATGGACCTCAAGGTATAAGGCTTATAAGAGTGAGTTGCGGACACACTTTGCCTAGAGGTATACAAAGTTTTACATCATGTCCATGTGTGGAAACTATTTTGTAATTTATCTTTTTATCTGTCGCTTCCTCAGCTTTTTAAAAGGCATAACACTGGTGGCTGAAAAGTTATGTAATTGACCAGGTCGGTGAGTAAATGGCTTGGTGGTCACACCTGCTTTCTGACTGGAGATGTTGGAGCCGGTGCTGACAGTCACCGAGGCACATTTCTAGTTCAGAAAAAGGCTGTCGATTCACGCAGCCCTGTCCCGTCTCTCAGGGGGGGCTGAACTCTGCAGCATTGGCTGCTGGTAAATTCCCCATTGAGCGCTGCCCTCCTCGCGCTCTTTCTCTACCGGCCCAGGCTGTGCTGTGCTTCCTGCATTGGACGCTCTGAATGGGCCCGTGCTGCCCTTCCAAGGTTGTAACAAGAATGTGACGCAGCTGCATTTGCACTGCAGCTGTCTTGTGGTGGGAAGGGGGAGGTGTGCTCAAGGAGAGCGCTGACTGTGGCATCTGCCCCAGCCACAGAATGAACGAATGCCCACAAACGATGAACCAGGACCAAGATTTAAAACCATCCAAATCCAAGATCTGTTCCATATCCATTTGAGATTATTGCTCGTCTTGTTTTCCTGCTACTCCCCTCTTTTACCATCCTGTCCAGAATCCCTCAACCCCTAAAGTGTCTGTTACTGTAGAAGAGTGTGTGGCTTCCTTGTTCAGACATGAGCAGCATAACTCTGCTCACAACATTCTTTTGTCTCACTTGAAACAGGTTTCACTTCCACTTTGACATCAGTAAATAAAATATGGTAAATGAATGCCAAAATGATAAATATTTTTCATTTCCCTCCTTTTTTTTTTTTTAGGTTTGAGTGGGACAAACTTTTGGAGAATGTGCATTGTTTGATCATAAGTGTGACAAAGTCTGACAAGCAGGAAGCTTATATACTCAGGTGAGTGCTGGCTTTTTACTCGCAGTGTGTCTCCTCAGTTTTCCTGCCTATTAGCTGGCAGGCAGGATTAGACAGTGGTCACCTGTAAGCTGCTTGCCACTGACAGCACAGTCTCTGTCCCAGGTGATGAGACGGAGCTGTGGGCACGTACATGACAATAACACATGCAGGTCTGAGGGGGGGATGTAACAAGTGTACAAGGTTCAAGAAAACCCCACTATAACCAGATCTAATAAAGAACTGGAGACGGCTCTGAAAACGGTTAGATGCATTCTGCTGTACTAATTTTAGAGGTCTTGGCCGCTAAAACATTTTGTCATGGCAACTAGAAAGTGATTTCACTTTTTGTGATAAAAGCTGTTTGTCTGAGCTCTTGCTGTATATGTGAAAGAGTGGAGTGGCGCATGGGTGCAAAGTAGAACACCAGTTAGCAGTTAACCTTCATCAGAAATGATACCTTGGCACATTAATATAATCCCAGTTGAGATGTTTGACGCGTCTCTTGTCCTTCGCTCCTTCCACAGTGAGAGTAGCATGTTTGTCTCCAAGAGACGTTTCATTTTGAAGACATGCGGAACCACCCTCTTACTGCAAGCACTGGTGCCTCTGCTGGAGCTCGCAAGGGAGTACTGCGGCTTCGATGCCATCGAGGTCAGACACACCCACACAGTAATTTAAGTATATGTAAAAACATGGTCAGACCCTGAAATGCAAAATCATGGTTTCTGTAGCTCTTTTCCTGATGCCTGTAGCCGCTCATCTCAGTGCTTCTTTTTTGCAGAATTTCTTCTACTCCCGCAAGAACTTTATGAAGCCAGCCCACCAAGAGTTCCCTCATCGAAACTTCCAGGAGGAAGTGGACTTTCTCAGCCAGATTTTCCCAAGTACGGAACATTATGTGATCTTGGCACTACCCCCCTTTTGTTGTTGTAAAAATGCTAGGAAAATGTTTTACTATTCTTGTCTATTTTGTATTTTTGTTGTTTGACAGTAACATGATATTAAAAACAAAAATATTGATATTGTGTTAATACACATGTGTAAATGATCTAGGGCTGATGTTAGGCCTTGTGGATATCAGTACATTGCGTTGCCTTTTCATTGCTCATTAAATGTAAATGTTCTTTGTGAACATTTTCGTACAGTATGGTTAGAGACTCTGTCCACCTCCCTACACATGTTGAGTGTAAGAGCCAAAACACAGTTGAAGATGAATTTGATAGTTTTTCCAAATTTTCTATATGCATCATAATAATCGATATTGTGTATTTATTTGGCCACAATAATCGGGAAGTGAAAATCAGACGCTATGATGGCCCTTATTTGTATCAAAGACAAATACTACCACCTTTTCCATTGAATAAACAAAGGCATGTATTTTAATAAAGAAGTAGGCATCGAGCCCGCTAGACCTGGAACAATAACACACACACACACACACACACACACACACACGGTGTGTTAAAGAAGCAAACTGGAATAACAATGAAAACTCATGAAAAGCACATTAATGTTGTACCTCTACTAATTGAAACGAGTCACATTGCTGCACCTTACTACTCCATAATGAATGTACTTGGTGTGACTATCTGGAGAAAACCCACCTGAATGCCTGAACGTGCATGTTAAAGAAATCAACATGGTACAGCCTCTTTAGAGCTGATCTCTAGTTGTGTGAGTAGGAAGGCTGAAGAGATCCAGTAGATGATGCATGCAGTAAAACAGTAACTCCTTTCTGTTCGCCTCTTCCAGATGGTGCAGCCTACTGTATGGGACGTTTGAACTCCGACTGCTGGTAAGCTTCACTCAGTTTTCCTGTACTGTGTGATGTGTCGCTAATATCGGTGGGTGGTTGTTTTTTTTTGTAGTAGATATTAACGCTGAATGATGCTGTCAGCTGATTTTTATCCTTGCAAGATGCTATGGAGACTTTCTTGTTTCTCTGAATAAAAGGCAAAATATGCAACATGGACCTAGTTAACTGAAAAGGCAGGAGATTTGTAGAGCCACAGTAGGATACTGCTACGTGACATTCAGATTTTAGCACAGAAAATGACTGGAACAATCCTGATCTAGGGTTTTCTGCTAGTGTGAAAGCTCTTTCAGAGCCTCCGTTAGTCTCGTCCTGGATAATGTTGGCACTGCTTCCTCCTGATAACAGGCTTTAATAACCCTTCACTGGGTCTCTCCCTCAGGTACCTGTTTACCCTGGACTTACCAGACTACTGGGAGAACAAGTATGCGGATCAGACGCTGGAAGTTCTGATGAGTGACCTCGATCCAGCCATTATGGACCAGTTCTATATGAAAGATGGTGTTTCTGCAGGTGATGTCACTCGTGTAAGTAGACACCATCAACGTATGTCTGTTTATGATAGGAAGGAGTTTAGGTTTGTCGGAGAAACCAGTTTGGCTTATGCTTCGACATGAACCGACTGAAGGGTTTCAAAATCAATGCTGACATGGCTTTTCATCCTCTTGGCACAGATGAGTGGAATTTGTGACCTGATACCAGGTTCTGTGATCGACGCCACAATGTTCAACCCTTGTGGATACTCAATGAATGGAATGAAGGCTGACGTGAGTGTCTCTCTGTTTGAGCAGCCGCCTCATCACGCTGCCAACGTAAAGAAAATGCGTAATGCAGCTCTGTTTTCTCCAGGGAACTTACTGGACCATCCACATCACCCCGGAACCGGAGTTCTCCTACGTTAGCTTCGAAACCAACCTCTCCCAGACATCGTACGATGATCTGGTCCGGAAGGTGGTGGAGGTGTTCAAGCCAGGAAAGTTCGTGACCACACTTTTTGTCAATCAGGTACGTTTTTTTAAAAAAAGCTCGCTTTCATTCATTGTGATTTTTAAAAAAAATGCAATTTGTCACTGTGAATTCTCTTTTTGCTCCCTGCAGAGCTCCAAATGTCGCAGCGTCTTTTCTTCTGCCCAGAAACTCGAGGGATACAAGCGTCTTGACCGCCAGTTGGCTCAATTCAACGATTACAATTTTGTCTTCACAAGCTACGCCCAGAACCGCCAGCAGAACCAGCAGAGCTGAGGGTCCAGGATGAAGAAGAGGCGTAAAAAGAAAGGCGGCCACTGGGGGCTCCTTCACCCCCCAGTAGAGAGCTTGACATGCTCCTCCTCCCACCCCCTCCTCCTACCCTTGTGCTGCTGTTGTCACGCAGGACCTCCCTGTGCCGGCGCAGTCGCGAACCCTTGTTTCTCCTCCAGTTTGAGTTGTTTGCATTGTTGTACCTGTGACTTAGATCTCTTGCATGAAAGCTCTTTTCTCTGTTTCGGTATTCTAGCTCACTCTTGCTGTGACCTTGAAGTGCATGTAGAGGAATTAAACACGCTCTGTTTGAGGCTGTCCACCTGTGCTGCCCAGTACGACGGTCCCTTCCTGCAGGTGTCCCCCCTCATCCCCCACAGACAAGGCTTCCGCCCGCATTAATCCAGGGGCCCTGACATGCTCAGATCAGTCTGCCTCTTTATGAGCTCAGCCATCGAATTTGCCCTCCAGTGTCACAATTGGTGTTTTCGAGTGCACTTTAAAAACCCTGCGGTACGAAAAGGCGGCCGCCCTTCTGTCTCGAGTCTGATTGAATGTATAAGTCGTGGTAAGCTTTTGGCCTTTCTAATTGTTGCACTGTCATGTCATAATGGGGTTCCTTTGCGAACGAATGCCACACTTGCCGTTTTAATGTCGCACTGTTGGATAAAAGGTTTGCAGCTGGTTGCTCGGTGCGCTCCTCATTTGCTGTAAGTTGCACTAAAGCAAAAGGCCGTCTGCTTTGCTGGGCTTTGAAGCAGACTCCCAATACCTGCATTCACTCATTTTGTGCTTCTCCACCTCGACAATCATATAGTCCTTGTTTCCCCAAATAGACAGGATTTAAAGTTGCATGCCTGAATATGTATGAATCATTTAAGACATGCGCACATTGTTGCACCCAGGCTCTATCTATAGGAAGCTTCTATCCCACAGTCATATTCAGTACTCTAATTTTTAACATTCACACCATTTGGTTAAATGGGAAATGGTCAAAGTGAATGAAGCACAGGCCGTGTAAAGCAGCGGTCTGCCCCCCGCCCTCGTCTTTCGAATGTACGCGTCTCTAGAGAAAAGCCTGGACCTGGTTTTGAGCTGAATGTACGACTCCAGGAGAGCACACCCTTCTCTTCCCACACACACGCACACAGAGCTCACAATGACCCCTGCCGACCAGCCATTGTCCAGCTCGCTGCGGGTCTCCCCCTGCCAGAGCCAGACTGTCAGCTGTGACGACGACAAGAGGCGGGCCCTGCTGGCTGTGTTCGCTCTGAATGGGGGGAATAATGAATCGGACACTTTTTTGCTTAGTTGCCCAGCAAAGCATTTTTCTTCTTCCCACATAATATCCATCCTCTGTCGGTCTCTTTCCGCCCCATACAGAAATCTGTAAGCACACAATAGAGGCGCACCAGTCTGAGCATGCCAGGGTGATCCCGGATCATTCCACATGTACCCGCTGCATAAATGGCCGTTTTATTAAATTTATTGTGCCCAGATGTTTTTTGCAGTGAACTGGTCTGAAAATGTGACTCCCCTAGCAGTTTTTTGTTTTGGATCAATGCCCTTTGTCCACCGAGGGGGAAAATCCTGTGACACTATGGTGCATGTGACTACTAGTGCCGTGTTGCTTGACAATGTTGCGTAGCGCCGTCTTTTCCTCCTTTTTTTTTTTTTTTTTTTTTGTCAGTAGCTCAGTGCTTCACCTTCCTCATGTTTTTACCAGCTTGAAAGCGTAGTTGCAGCTGCTGCATCCTGATGTTTGTGGATAGGTGGGGCCTTTTTTTTTTTTCAGGATTGGGTCAACTTGTAGTTAATGTTATTTCAAGTTGTAGACCAGCGCTGAAAGCAGGTTAGGTTTCTGTTGAGAAGATGGGTCTCTTAACCTGCTTTCAGCGCTGCGGTGCAGTAGAGTCTAAGCCAGTTGGAGCAGTTAATGTACGAATGAGCAGTGAAGTTGACACTGGAATAGTTTGTCTGCGATGCGGTTTCATTCTTTTCCTGAGGACCAATCTCTGCCCTTCCATGACCTGCTCTCAGAGCTGCTGTTAAACAACTGAGGTGATCTGCCATGACTGTTACAGGTCCTTTATGAAATCACACAGAGGGATTTAAAGTTTAATACTCACTGTTCTTGGTTAAGTGCAACTTAGCCTTGTTGGTGTGGATCATTGCTCTTTTGTTTTATTTTATTTTTTATACAGTGAACTCAAAATGCATTTTTGCAGTTGAATGGTAATAGAATTTTATACAAAAAATATTTTGTATTTTTGCTGCGGACCAATATTCTTTTTTTCTCTTCCCCCTTTGTTCAAATGTTTATTTTGTAGTCAAACCTGTGTTCAGAACTAGTGTGTTCTGAAGTTTAAGGGATGACCTTTTCAAAGCTGACTGACTCATGTTTAATTTTTTCATTTTCCCTTTCTCTGTGAATCTTCTGAAAGACTGCAGAGGAAGGGAGAGTGAAAGCCTCCCCTGGGTGAGAGAGGGTGTCGTTGCAGGCTGTATCAGGATGTACTGATGGAGAAACTTTGCTGTTCTAATTCTTTCTTTTGCTGTTCTTTGGATTGTCAAGATGTGCTAAATATATCTGTGCTACGAGCTTGATGCTTCAATAAAAAAAAAGATACTTATCTGTGCAACTGCTGTGCTCTTTGTCTTTTTGTCCAGAACATTAAGGAACAAAGATTTGTAATTTGTTAACCTCATTTTAAAGAGGATACAAAATCCAAAACAGATGAAACGCACAAAAGAATGAACAATCGTTTCCAAGATGATGCCAACATCTCACAAACACATAAACTGCAAGAACAAAGTGGACTAGTGGTTAATATAAGTACAAGCAGCCACTCATACAATGTCACAATGCCTACTTGCATATTAATACAGAGAAAATAATCTTAAGACAGATGATGAGCCTTTTTATATTTCCTTCAGTGATAAACAGAATGAGTCATCAGGAAGTAACGGGATTATGCGGGTAGTGTAATGATGGCCTCTCATCACACAAAAAAGATCAACATCAAAGCATCACAAGCCGAGACATCCTGACTCTGGAGTCCCTGGTATGCATCAAGCTTCAAAAACACTGACACTTCCTACATTTCCCACAATGCAACTAGAAAGCATCTTTCATACCCTCCCTGCCTGCTAAATGCCCAGGTCTTTCAAAATAATGTAATGCAGGGTGTCTCCAAACTAACAGTCTTGTTGACAGATTGTATTTGAGTGACTGCAGGATGTACCTCTTAATTTATAAGGCTACTTATGTTTTCATTTTGTGTGCTGTGTGACATTTTGAGGCCAGAAATGTCACACAGCACTGCACTGGTATGGCACTGCAGTATGAAATGAACCGCTGTGAGCAAAAACAATCTTTAAAACTGTTCATAAATTGAGGTTGGTTTAGGATGTTTTTTCTTGAAAGCCTGGAAAAGAAGGCAAGATACACTATTGATATTAACATTAACAACATAACATTAACAACATGATAACAACATCATTAACACAAGTAATGATGGACTGTCGTTTCTCTTTACTTACTTAGTTGAGTGATTCTTGCCATAATATGGATTAGGACAGTAGTCGAATAGGGCTATTCACTGTATAGAACTGTGTACCAACCCTACCTC
>JBBPCS010000051.1:75392-88580 GCA_037974645.1 Hollardia meadi | reverse complement strand
GGTTTCCCACTAGAACATTGTACTGTAGCCATGATCAATGTGATTCACTTCATCTGTCAGTGGTTTTAATGTTGTGGATGATCGGTGTATACAGGGACATTTGTGTCTGTATACACCATTTGTGCTGTGATTGTGTCTCATTTGTGTTTGGTGTCTCATGACAACTCACCCAGCCAATCAGGCCAGGGCGCATCTCACAGAAGAATTTCAGATCAAAGTCTTTGATACGGGGATTGAGCTCATGTCCTTTGAAAAAGTCATAAACCACATTTCCTGGAGAAAAAAAATAAAAATAATGAAATGAAGAAAAAAAATAAGACAACTGTGCTAATTTTAAACAGACAACAGTCAAAATAAATGAATGAGTAAAAGAGGCACAACACAATGGATCTGATCACTGAGTAGGTAAATCTAGCTCTTTCCCCTTACCAGAACTTCCCCCCAGTGCCAGCTCCGTTGGGGCAGTGTATAGAGAGCGCACATACAGGTAGACGCTAAGCAGAGTGGAGATGAGGAAGGAGGCCACAGCCAGCTGCAGGAAGTGGCTGTGGATGTAGGTGAGGTCAACACCCTGGTACACCGCTGCTGCTACCGCTAGAGAACTCACCACGATGGCAAAGAAACCTGGAGAGAAACAAAGAGGTTTAGATACAGATGGCCAGAAGAAAGATGAGTGTGGAAGACGAAAATCAAACAACTTGATTTGTCCCTTCATGGGCTCAAATTAATGCTTCAAGCCTGTCGTGATCACTTCAAGTAATTAACGAGCGAGCAGTCAGAATTGGTGAATGGTAGTGAAAACATGGCATCCAAGTTAACTAAATGTGACAAACAAAATGAACAAGAAATTCATGCATTCTACTAAGGCTAAAATGCAGTCACACTTATTGATTGTAATGGAATGGGCTCGCAGTGGGAGTAGGAGACAGAGTTTTCACTTCACACAACCTCACCATTAGTTCTGTACTTCAGCCTCTCCCCAGACCTCAGTGGCATGCCGTCACTCAGCTAGAGAAGAGAAACAGAAGAAATTGGGATTAACAGCTGATTGAGAGCTCGTTTTCAATCATTGTGGGGGGTAGGGATGCTAATAATTAATCAAACAATTAATCGCCGTTAAGAATTTAACCGATTAAAAATGTATTAACCGACAATTTGTTTTATCCACCATTTCTCCAGAGCGCTCACATATTCACTTTTATACCACAAGGGGGCACTGCAAGTTAAAAGCGGACCATCCTCTCAACAAACTGTGACCTCAGTGTTGGCTCGGAGAGGCTGTAATGATGTGCAAGCTTGTGTGAGTAAAGCCAAGTCCCTTCCCTTCAGGTAGCCCTGATGGGACCTTATTTCAGAAAGAAATAGGAATGGTAGTTAATGGTGAGGGACAAATCATTTTGTGATCCTGTTTGAACTGTGCCATTAAGTGCACGTATGATGTTTGCCAATTTTAAAGAATTATGCAAGTCACAGTTTATATATACGTCACTATGCCAACGTGGCTGTGAGGTTGGCACAGAAAAAGTATTACAAGAGGTGAAAATCACTACAAGTCTGGCAATGTTGACAGCTAAGTGAAATGAGAGTTAGTCTTTTTGCTAGCTGACATAAGGACCGGCTCTATGGAGTTTCGTTTACAGGTTTTGGTGAGTGTTAAACAAGACGATCACCTACGCGTCTGTTGGGTGTGTGGTCTTTCTAATAACATATTTTCACAGTCTTATACTCCAACTGTTTTAGACAAACTGGAGCTTTCTTGAGTTGCAAAATGATCTTTTAAATTGACAAACATCACGTGTAATTCATGGCACAATTTAAACAGGATCAAAAAATTATTTGTTTCCTGCCAATAACTACTGTACATATTTTTTCTTAAATAAGGTTCCAGGGTGGTCCACTGGAGGGCGAAGGACTTCACCTCTCTGAGGGAGCATGTCTATCCTCATTTTAGCACTGTAATGACTTTTGAAAGGGAAGAGGAAATGGAAGATGAAAGATATAAGCTCTGGTTGACATGAAAAGAAAAGTACTACTTAAATACCAAACATAAAACATGTAAAATGTTTCTAACCGTTAGAATTTAGATGAGCAATGAATAATCTCAGTGAGATAAGATATCAGGGGGGAAAGAACAAGAGCTTTGTTTTTCCTATGAAGCATCTCATTAACTGTTACTTCTGACCATTAATCCAATTTCTGCATCCCCTCGTCCGAGTCAACAAACAGAAAAAGTCATGTGCTGGTTCCTGTGCTTCTTTCCTGTATCAGTGACTACAGAGAGCTAGGCAGCTACCACCTTAACCACACTGTTTGCACTGGACTACAGTAGTGATGTTACACAATACTGTACAGAGGAGAAGGAACGGACTGCATTTACTTAATTTCTCTTAACTCATGCAGGCTCACCTTCCCAACAGGCAAGATGTACAGCAGGGCCTGGAATAAGACCCAGAGGATGACAAAGCCAAGAGCCTGGATATCCCAGAAGGTTTCAAGAGGGGGCAGAGGAGGAGGGAAGTTGACCAGGCTGGGGTCCTCCAAGTTGACCTGGAGTACCAAGAACAGAACCCAGGCTGGAAGGAAGAGCAGCCAGAAGTACGCTCCTGGAGGAAGGAAAAGACATGCCATCAGTTTGATCGGGTTCAATTGAGCAACATTTCTGCACATGCAACTAAACACAACCGCTCATCATGTTGATGTGCAGTTGTGTTTAGTTGCAGTTTGTAAAAATCAGGTTTGCATCACATCTGGACCAGTGTTAATTTCGTCAACGAAGACGAAAAATGTTCGTCAACGACCTTTTTTTTCATGACTAAGACGAGACGAAACGAGCTAAAAAGAGATCATAGATAATAACAACTATGACGACATGTATGTTTGGTTTCGTTGATGAGACGAGACAGGACAAAAATGTTATTAGTAGACTGTCAGACATTCAAAAAATTCCCCCTCGTGCGTATCTTAAAATATAACCTTGCAGTACACCGCCCCGTCATTGGTTGAAATTCAGTGTGTATCCCAGTCATTGGTTGGATTGGTTGAATGAGAGCGGTGCCGCCGACTCTGATCCCCAGCCATAGGTACTGAGTTTGTTATGTCCCCAACGCCGCGATTCAAAGTACAGTTAATAACATTTTCCAAACCTTAGAACTTAAAGCACTATATTATACTCTGATGAAGACAAAGTCACAGTAAATGGTCTTTGCTGCCATTTGACGGGCCTAGTTGTTGTGATCATCTGTCAGTATTAAAATCACTGTATTTGCATTTTGCAGTTACACGTGAAGCAGCTAAATAAATATAGCCACAATGGCTAAAGAAAGAATGTTTTGTTTCTTGATTTGGAGTAAAGCAACATTCAGTACAGGGTCCTATTACCCTACTCTTCACACTGTATCATTAATGCATGTAGTTCAGACTGAAGTACATCTAAAATCATCTGTGTGTGCTTGATGAAAAGTTACCGTGTTGATTTCATTTTAAAAAATCACAAAAATGCATTTGACTAAAATGAGACTAAAATTTCTATAGATTTCGTCGACTAAAGCTAGACTAAAACTAACAATAATTCAGATGACTAAAATGTGACTAAAACTAATATGCATTTTAGTCAAAAGACTAAGACTAAATCAGCTGCCAAAATTAACAATGATCTGGACTGATGTTCTGTTCTTTTAGTAAACCAAAAAGCTGTGCGCAGGTTATGGAAGCACAGAATAGCACAAGATGCATACTGTTCTGATAAAACCATAATTTTATGCTACACTGAGAGAACTGGTCAGGTCACAGCCTGAAGTGAAGTCAGTGATTAACAGGACAAGTGATTAACACCAATGAACATACAGTGCCGAGTGACGAGAAAAGGAGAAACCTCTGCAATCCAATACAGCTGTCCTGTAATGATTACAACATATATCAAAAATACCATTTCCAACTGTTTACAGTGTTTCAGACTAACAAAAACACAGCGTCAAACAAGGGAATTTCCATTATGTGGCTTTTATCAGCACTGGGCTTTACAATCAGTCTGCCCTCCTCTTCAGGCTAGTAGCTGCATTTTCTTTCCATCCTGTAACCTACCTATCTTACCACCAAAGTCCAGTGGGGAGGAGGGGGAGACAGCAGGAGTTGCAGCCAGTTTAGCATCCTTCTCCCCCAGCTGCTCTGGTTTGGCTTCAGCTGGTTTGGCATCTCCATCGTCCTTCCTGCGGCGCAGATTGTAACGACCTTGGTTCTTCTCAGGCTCTACCTCTGCCTCTACCTTAGACTCAGACTATGCAAGAGAGATTCAAGCTTAATTTAGGATGATAAAGACATAAAAATCAAACTCCAAAGTTACCTACATAAGATGCAGGCTCATAATTTCAACTTTCTGTCCATCACTTGTACTCACTTCATTGACAAGGTTTCCGTTGTCAGATCTTCATCAGGTTAAGTTCATATAAATAAAACTACGTGTAGGCTGGGTGCTTTAATTTTAATGTCTTGTCTATAGAAACTCGACCTGATGAAGGTCTGCAGACAGAAATGCCATCACTAAAGTGAGATTTGAGGTAAAATAAAGAACTAAAATACATAATTCATATTAATTGAGATTCAAAGTTCTCTATTCTTGTATGCTAATGAATGGTCGGTCCTCACACCATACATTAGATGAATGGGCAGATATCAGGCCAGTTGCAGTTGAATACTGATATAATATGGTAGAGAAAAAAAGTATCTAACCAGTCAGACCATTAAGGGAGTTAAGTATTTGATTGTATTTTGGACCAAATAATCTTTAGGACAAGAAACACCTTGACTTGACTCACAATATTCAACTTTTAGGGGAACCATTTTCAGACTTATAGCACTGTACTGAGCATTAGTGCAGGGTGGGTTTACTGTAGTTAGTCTACAATGATTTAAAAAAATTAGTGGCTGTCAAGTTGATTGGTTTTCAAAAATCACTGTTTGCTTTGTTATTGTTTCAGTCAGAGAAACATACCATATGTACTGTAGGTTTTATTTGTTTTGAACAAAATGCCCGGACACAAAATATTTCCTCATATACAAAGATAAGATAAAACCGGTTAAAGCCTTTCTACCCAATGAGATACAATTTTAACTCATCTCGTGAGCCCAAGATTAGAAATCAAATTAATTTACAGCCCTTTGGGATAAATTAAGTTACCTATAGGTTTGTCGTCTGCTGCTCTTCACTTAACCAAGTTCTTTTGCAAACTTCAAAGTGTTCATGAATTAACCTTAAGGTTTTGGTTTCTGTTAACCAAAATACTTTCCCAAAGCTATGACTGAGCTCCTGGTTTTTCTTAGAAACCTTCTCACAGAAACTTTATATACCCATCTAGTATTGATGAGTTAGTACTGATGATGAGGTCACATAGCCATATAGATCAGCAACGACTTTAGAGGCCTGTTGGTCTCTGGTCTGAAATCCTACTCCTACTATCTGATTTAGACAAAAACGACAGTTGACAGTTGGCAACAAGTGGGATAACTGAATTGAAGTAAGTATGTACTGTTAGTTTTTTTTCATCTTAACAGATAGTCTTCCATTCTGCACTCTAGATGTTAGGACCCTGCAAAGCTGTCAGAAAATTAGGCATAGAAAGTAAAGACGTGGCACATGTTGTACACCATGTGACTGGCTAAATGAGGCATGATCTTGTGAGGGGAGCCTCTCAGCTGGAAAACACACAAATGGGCCCCCAACATGCATGCATCATGACATTCCAACAGCTCTAACTTACCTCAAAAGCCCATTCACTAAGTAGGGCCTATAACATCAGTTGTTTTTTTGATCCGTCTATCTTTCAAATCAAAAGTTTGAATAAAAAAGGGTGCGTTAATGCTTTCTAGTCCAGTCCAGCACAAGGCATGATGTGGTTACATGTTTTTTCAACATGCTTTAACATTTCAGGTTTTACACCTGATGCTGAGCAATGCTACTGCACACTCAAGTTTTTCATTTGACTAACTATGGACCTTTTACCCCCCCACACAGATGAGCACTTTTTTAAATTACAAGATAAAACTCACCTCATTTACTTTGTTAGCAGTGTTATTCTCCTCTTTTTCATGCTTATTGTTGCTATTGTTCTCAGCTGCCTTTGTCTGTTGCTGCCCATCAAACAATGGAGGGAGATTGATGGAGATGGAAACAGCAAAAAGGGGAAAAAAGAGAAGCAACGTGAGGATTAGGCAGAGGGAATGTGGCGGTGTTATGGACAAAATCCAGAATGACAGAAACAAACAGGTTTCCCCACATTGACAAGGTACTGGTGATTTAGAACATTTGTAGATCGACTGGATCTTTCAGAGTATTTCTGCATTTCATGTTACACCTGCCAAGCGCCACATGCAAGTAGATTTTCTGTTTGGCAAATAAGAGCATGGGTATCACATCCGTCCTGGGTGATCTGATCACGGGTGGACAGCTCTGAGTCCATACTTATCATTAATATGCATCCCGAGTGACCATTTGTGATCGGATCTCACTTCTATGTCCCAGTGATATACATGTTTATTTGTATTCAGAGCAAACGGATACAATGTTTTTTACACAAAGAGAAAAAAATAACAAAGTCTAGCATTGCATGAAATAACACGAAGGCCCAAATAACTAAAATTTTTTCGTAGACTGTTTCACAAAGTTTGTAATGTTCCTCCTAACCCAACAACTCACATAACTGAGCGATTTTTTAAGGGAGTCAGGGTACTTTTCCCACAGGCAACAGAGAACCAGCCAGTATTGGTTACCGTTTACTGCATTTGTAAAATTTGACATGTTTACTGTCAATAAAACATCTTCTTTCATTGGTTTTGTTTCATAAATTTAGTGTAAATGGTGAAATCCGTTGAAACAGTGTGTTCAAACAGCTGCTACATGTTGGCAGGTAAGACACACGAAGCAGCAAACAGGCTGGTACAGTGATGCCAAGACAAACTGACACTTTTTACAAGGAAATAAACTACTTAATGTGTTGCATTTAATGCTGAATTTATGAGAAGGTGCATATGATTTAGAATTTGCTGTAGGCATTTCACAAAGTTTACAACTATCAAAATTGCACGATTTTAAGGGAGACTGGGGATATTGCAGTTTAGTTCAATCAGTTGAAACAGACAGTGTGTTCAGTTATGTTCTGCTTACCTTAGCAGGTAAGAGAGCCTATACATGTAATATGCATTACAGTGAACCAAAGTGTGTAATCCATTGTTGATGTGGCTTCTTCTTGTCGTTTCAGAGGACATCAGTTGAGTAGGCGGTCTTGCAATGTGGCCCAGGACACATTCGCATTCAGACTGCTAAAAGAATGTGACCACATGTGGCGTAGACCACCTCCGAATGTGGTCTGAGCGAGTGGATCACAAATGTGTCCTCAATGTGTCTTCAGTACGCTCACACCTGTACTTAGAGCTGTCTACTTGTGCTCGGACCACTCAGGGCAGATTGTAATACCAGTTCTGAATGGGGCCTAAATCTCAGAAGGCTATCTGCCACACTGGTGGGTAAATGTTTATACCAAATTAGTGATGTAATCAAACAACTATATGTTCAAAACTTCCTGCATGTTATTGTCATTTACGGGCATGCTGCTTCTGGCTGCTGTCAGAGTTTGTCACACGCACACACGCGCGCACACACTCGTGCACACACACACTCGTGCACACACACACACACACACACAGGGACAGAGGACTTCAAGTATTTTTCTGAGCTGCATACACACTCTTTGTGATGAGTTCCTTTGATCCACCCCAGCAACACCAATGCTCACAATGAGAGACTGAGAAGGCAGCTGTGGCACTTACCAGGGGACTGAGCCTGACTTCTAGCGTATCCTTCAGCTTTGCATCCCTGCGAGAGGACGGTGCACTCTCAGTTATAGCTGCAGCAGCGACAACTGCCGCTGTGCGGGAGGACGAGCGCCGGGTGGTCCTTGCTGGGGAGCGCGACCGGCTACGACGGCGGCCTGGTGAACGGGAACGAGAGCGGGAGCGAGAACGGGTCTGGAAACCAGCAGCATTCTGAGGGAAAACAGCAAGTGCAACAAAACAGGAGATTGCAAACATTATAAACAAATGTACCTTGTGAAACTAAAACGATAGTAAAAAGAAGTCTACCTCATCTTGTGTTTAATATAGCAAGACCACATAATGCTCAAACTTTACACAGCAGGTCAGGAACAGGTTGTCAGAGAGATTATGTATGGGAGATTAAAAGAAACCTAATATTTTCCGAGCCGAAAAGCAAAATGAGAACTGTCTTTGTCTGCCTGTGTAGATAATTTATGAGATACAGCAACATATATCATGAGGGCCAGTATCAGTTGTACACTTTGCCTTAACAATCATTAACATTGTGTATGTTAGAACATAGAGTAGGCCAACCATTTAAGCTTTAATTCCAGTGTATCCTTCCCTTAACCAACTTCATTATTAAGAATTGATGAATATCCATTAGTGCAATGGTTGGAGCTATAAAACTGACAATTTTGATCTAAGCTCTGAACAAAAAAAGCTGTGACTCGAGGATACCTTGATGTCTTGCTCCTTAAGCTCCAGCTCAGTACCATCCTTGTAGATGACAGTGTAAAGCTGACTTTTGGCATCATAGCCAAGCACCTTAACCTCATAATACAGGCTGCTGCCAGGCCAGCGGCCCATCACCAGCTCCCCTTTCTGATACTTCACCGAAGGCATCTTCATTGGCCTGAGAAGAAGTTAAAGACAATAAATAAAGAGTTAGAGCAGTGGAAAGTACAAAGACGGGGGAAGAAAGACACCGAAAGAGAAAGAGAGAAAACAGGATATGTAGGAGGACGTCATTCATTCAGACATTCATAAGAAAAATCCTAGGAAAAATGTACCCCCCTCCCCAGTACAGTGCAAACTAATATGGCATTGGTAAGAAGAAGGATAATTTGATACAATGACAGCCATTGTTATTGCACCATGTCTGTTCTGTCTCCATGCAGTCAACTGAAGCACAGCATGAGCTCAAACTTCAACAATATGCCTGAATGACAACTATAGTGGCATCTCAAAATCTCAATAGGCTCATTGTAACTCACACTGCTTTGGCAGTTACATATTTGAATTACAACTTTACAAACAGTGTTAACTATGGTGGAACAATAATTCAGTATTACTATGAAACACAATTTCCAGGATTCATACAATATGAATTACTGACAATGGTGATCACAATAAATTCTTCTGTTGTCATAATTAAATGAAGCAACCAATTTCAATTAAATATAAACTACAAAATTCTTACAATCACCAGATTCAGCATGCAATGTGTTGCACAAAACAAAACAATTACAGAGCTCATCATGTGATTGTACTTAGAAGATGTTAGTTTAAAAAGGCACAGGGCCAAGAATTAGCGCAAGCACGTACAGAAGACGTCACTTTGAGCTGTAAGATGCTCTTGAGCTAAAACAGGAAGAAGAAAAAAAGCCCCCCCCCCCCATTACTACAACATGACTGTCCCTTCCCCCAGGCTTTTACTCTTAAAAATATTAAATATATTTAACCCAAGGGCACAGTATTGAGCTAAACTCCTGGGGGGAATCCTTAAACTACACAGAAAAAAGTCAACAGAATCTGTGGTTCTGATTTAATTTTGTTTTGCTGATGTGTGAAACTAACTTGACTGATGTGGTGCAGCGAGGTGAGGTCACCGGCCCAACTGCTCTGCTAGTTGTCTGTGACTCTTTGGCAATACCTGCTTCAGTATTCAGATAATTCAATATTATCCCATGGAAGAGTAAAGAGACAACTTACCACAAAAGTCAGTGGATTCATTAAGAATATGAATTAGACCATTTAAAAACTAAATTCTGAATTTAAGTAGTTAAAAATATCCACTGTTAGTTTATCTTCAGGTTTAAATACTGCCTGAATTTACACCTGATCAATTTGTATACATTATTGGTTTACAATTCAAAATCACCCAAACACTTTGAGAGGCTGGCCAACCTCCATTAGCTAACACTTCAGAATGGCAAAATCCTACTGTAGTGTGCACCATAGGACACAATGAGGTAGGCCAGGCAAGGTCAGCATTATGGAACACTAGTGAGCGGGGAGGCTCAGTGTCTAGAAAACCACCACACTACTGCAGAACTGCTGACAGGTCTGTCCCTGCTAGGTTTACCCAAAGCTGTCTATCTGAAAGAGTTGTGCCATTCAAGTCACAGCAAACCAGCCAAGGAATTCTAGACCAGTCGAAGTACAAATGACATGAAACTAAACTGTGGCTCTTGTGGCTGTTCAGTCTGCCACCTATAGCGGCCACTTAAAGGACAACCATAAAATCTAACTGGGCCCATGAAATGGTTTTAATGGCGGTTCAGTTCTACTACTACAGTCCCATTGAGTTATGTGTACTTACCATGCACACACACACTTGCACAGTTGCATGCAGCTCATTCAAAAAAAAAAAAAAAAACTGAGCTCAATGGAAGCATATGCATGTTTCCATTACTATACATCACTTCCCATCTCACTTTGCCACTGCCAGAATAAGAACAGAGGAAGAATTTGAAATATGTAAAAAGTAGTACCTTAACAAGAACATTAAGTTACTGACAGAAGAGAAATGCTGACTTAAACACATTCAGGACAACAGGCAAATGCAGCTCTTTACCCTCGCTCTCTGCTGGTGACAATTTTAGCCACAGTAAAATGACAGGCTCCTGTCAGCAGCCTCTAATTAAAATTCCAGAGGTTTACACAGCACCATGCTTCAATAAATGGCAGGTAGAATATAGAAACTGCTTTTGAGGTGAGGTTTAGTTGTTTAGTTTGTGCTTTTTACCCTAAATTGTTCATCTGAAGAGAAATTAAAAATTATTACTTGACAATAACAGATGATTACGGACTTCTAAACCACTCTGTTGTACAAATCCAGTGTGCACCTCATCAACCTTTTGTTAGCCCTTAAACACAAGATAAATCAACTGATTTCCAGTTAAGTCCAAGTTGGACCACCAGGATTACAACAAAAAGCAGGGAGAGTCAAACATATGCAGTTAACCCCCCAATCGGCTGGTAAGTCATCTAATCTTTTACAACACAAAAACCCACAGCATCTGAGAAAAAAAATATCTCGGTAGGACACACCCAAAGTACGTCGCTGCGCTGCCCTCCTGGCTCGCCTGCAAAGTCCCATATGTGATGGGGAAGTCAGGGTTGAATCGTGACTGATGAGAGTTTCCCATCAGATCTCAGGCTGGGCTGATGAAAGGATACGGACTGTAACGCGGGGTGGGGTTTTAAACAGAAGTCAGGCAGACCCCCCCCCCCCCTTTGTGCGAAAACTTCTCCACCTGGTATGCAGCCCCTTTGAAATGTAACAAGTGTGTCAAGTTGTAAACTCCCACCAAAGAGGCGAAACCCTGTTGTGTTAACAATCAGACGACGTATTATTTAATTTTCATTGTGGTAGGATTAATCTGCATGGTTTCCTCTGGTCCGCTAAAGAAAAAAGGCTAATAACTCACTACAACTCAGACTTCACGCCCCATATTCATGCGCCATCAAAAGTCAGGTTAATATACTGTAAAGTCGCAAGATCCACGAACACTAGTTTACATTATTCTGTAATGTTGGTACATCTATCACAATGTAGCAACATATGTAAACCAAGGTAGTGCTTTTAAATAAACAAAGTTAATAGAAAGTGCTTGCTCCTTCAAGACGTAATAACTGTGTTTGACTTTTTGGTATCATGTGCAATTTTCAGTGTGTTATGGTTTAACAAAAAATACAAATAACTTGGAGCACATGCATTTATAACGTCGTTAACTTAGTCTATTTTACTCTCGGGTTCATAAAGTCAAGCTATTTTACTGCTTGCCACACGAATGCGAGCTTCGTTTGTCTTCCGGAATAATAGGAGCTGTTTCTTTAACGTTAGCTTTGTTAGCTTCAAAATAGCCGTAATGCAGTTGCAAGCGACAAAAAGGAAAGGAGGGAAAACGTCATGCATTCAAATACTGTTGGCGAAGAAACCAAATGCATCCGCCAGAGAATCACCCAGTGAGCACATATGAATAAGTTCGACAAAATGTAATTCAGTTACGGCAACATTATCCCAGTAAACGATTTTTAAAATATATGGTGCAGAGAAAACCGAAAAATCTATTGGGCTAATGTTAGCGTTACAATCGAATAAATGTATTTCACTAAGCAGACACCGTCTAGTTTCTGAATATCGTATGGTTGCGTGTCGTTAATCTGGATATTTGCGAATAGCACGCCCCTAATAACTCCAATAACGTCACAGTGCTGCTGACCAGAGTTACCAAACATTTGTAATAGAACTATACACGAAGTGAAAAGGTCGCGCAGGCATACAAGTCCCCCGGTAAATTTACTTGAACCATTGAAAACAAGTTGGGACTCCAGGAGCTAGTCGGAGCCTACAGCGCCGTTACACAGCGAGCTTGAGTTAGCTTCGGCTAAGCCCCAATTTCCCAACAAAGGAAAACATAAAGCGATTTACTATTTTGAATCACAAGCATATGTGTTGGACGGATGTACTTACCTTAATATTAAACGAATAATTCCAGATAGCAAAACTGATAAAATATTCCGTAACAAGACCACAAATTTATAAATTATGCTTAATATTTTCAAAACGGACTTCAGTCACGTTTGACGTAGCGCTCGTTCTCCCTCCCTCTCTGGGCTAAACCCACCAGTGACTAGAAAGGCGCGAAGGCTGCTGATTGGCTTGCCGAGCGTTCATTTCAAACTGCTCTACAATCTCATTGGTTATCGGTGTATTTTAAGTGGATAGGGATTGCTTTTGAGGGAGTCCCGGCCACTTTGTTTACTGGTGTCAAATTACCGTCCGACAAAATGGTTAGAAGTGGCAGACACCACGTGATAAACGCTCTATCTGTATAAGATGGACACATTTTGCTTCATTATTGGCCTAATTTGATAAAATACCCCTAACACTAACACAGAAGCTACAATGCAAAGCAATTTATACTGAAACAAATGGAAATCAAGTGAATTTGTCCCATTCAGTGTGGTTAATGTGTATAGGTAATACAAATTGACAGATTGTAAGACATTCAGTGCATTCTTTTTCTTTCTTTCTTTCTTTCTTTCTTTCTTTCTTTCTTTCTTTCTTTCTTTCTTTCTTTCTTTCTTTCTTTC
>JBBPCS010000051.1:35043-49193 GCA_037974645.1 Hollardia meadi | reverse complement strand
ACACACACACACACACACACACACACACACACACACACACACACACACACACACACACACACACACACACACTATTTTAGCACTCAGTGTCCACACAAATACGATTATCACAGAAGCACAGTCCAGCTAAACGACACCCTGACCTCTCAGCCCCAGTCTCAGTCTTCAGTCCCAGCAGGTGTTTTAGTTGTATCACCAGAAACAGTATTTGGAGTCGTCGCATTATTACAAGTGATATTCTAAACTTGATCTGTAAAACAGCTTTTAAACCACAAAGCCTTTACAGGACAAACTAGTGAAAGATTTTGAAGTGTCACAGTCTGTTTGAAGAAGTGGTTTAAAAGTAGACACCATCTGTTCTGGAGGTTCTGGTTCCTCCTTGTTAGGAACCAGAACCGAGGAACAGAGTAAATGATCTCAGGCTGCCTCATAACAAACCAACATGTCCAGAATAAAGTTGTGCACCAGTTTTTGACCCAAACTGCTGCTTCATCCCATCTCTCAGTGCTGAGCTCATCTTTAGTTCATTATCTGATTAGTTAGCACCATCTAGTGGACAGATCCGATGTGTGGTTCGTCTGACACTGACTGGATGTTTGCCACAGGTTCGACTGGTTTTGACGTCACTCTGATGCTTTTTTAGACTTTGAAGTTATGAGTGTGTGGCAGCGTCAGATCCACTAAGACACCAGGACTGACGAGGAAGAACTGAGCAGCTTCTTCTCTCCCAGTGTTTCCTGGACACATGAAGGTGGGAAGTGACTGTAAACTGACCTGAAGAGCTCAGCAGGTGAGAATTCTACCACAGGAATCTGTTTGATGATTGCTCTGCTCACATTGTGACTCACTGTTTGACTGTACAGCACAATTTTTTCTTGATTGGTGATTTTCTAATACCTGTTGTAAATCTTCTGAAAGATTTCCATGAAACGTGTTGATGAAGACTCTCGGTCATGGTCTATCTAAGTGCTGAAAGAAGACAACTGGACTCGCTTGAGTTTCTTGAAGACGTTTCACCTCTCATCCAAAAGGCTTCATCAGTCCTGTGGAAAGTACTTGACTTTAACGACTCTGAACCCCCGCAGGGTTAAAAGCCTGTACTCCCCACCAGTCAGTTAGAACGATGAAGCCTCTTGGATGAGAGGTGAAACGTCAGGTCCAGTTGTCTTCTTTCAGCACTTAGATAAACCATGAAACATTGTTCATGTTTCTTGGCAGCAGTTTGATTGTATGTGCTCATGTCAGCAGTGAAAAATGTGTCTGAACTTGTCTGACAGCTCGGATCAACTTGGCTGAGGTGTATTTCTTAACGATTAATACTCTGAAGAGAAGTGCATGGATGAAGAGACACAGTCCAGGTCTCAGCTGATTTTAAATCCCAGTTGGACTAGAACCAGCCCCGGGTGTCAGGGGACTTCGTGAAACCCATCCCATGTCTCTCTTTTAGCAAAATGTAAAATATTTTAAGATAAATATAAAGATTTAAGCCTTTTATGCACGTCATCCACTGGAGTGGACACATACATTTTAAGTCACAGAACAATATAAACAAAATAAAATAAATAAAAATATGAACTCAAATCTGGATAAACCTTATTTGGATAAAAATCGTTTTATCTGTCTGATTTTCTGAGAATAAAAGGATTGAAGTTATTCCTGAATCACTTTTTATACTTGATGCCTGGTGTCCACTCCAACTCCTTCAAAATAATGTATATTAACATTAAATAATATATGGAATTTTAAAAAAAAGTTATTGACGTTATTTTTCACTGGTTTCTTCATCAAATCTTGGGATTATGTCATACCCTCCAGCTTTGGGATCATAAAAGTTGTTTTTTAAAAGTAGACTACATGTTTGGAGGGATAAATTTTGAGGTTTCTATACCAAATTTGAGGATTATAAAAAATATATTGTTGATGTATACACATCAACACACGACTTTCACCCAGGAGACCGGAGTTCGCGTCCCATTTGAAACCAGTCATTTCCTGAACCCAACCACGTAGGTTTTGTGTCCGATGCTAAAGGGAAGGCTTAGTGTGTCAGCAGGCTACGCCAAAGGTCAACTTAGAGGTGTGTTTGTGTGTGAATCTGGGGGCTGTGTAACACATTTTGGGGTCATCAGATCCTGTTTAGGTTCAGCTCTTTTTCTCATGTTGGTGACAGTGATGAGAACCAATGATGTGACACTTAATGAGCTTGATGTTGTGTTTGTGTGAAGGTGTGCTATGAATCAGTGTGAGGACACAGAGGAGGGCGTCCCTCCCTCTAAAACCACTCTGTGGGGGGGACATGAAGCTCGGAGGTGAGACCACCATCTCTAACTGTCCATGACTCTTCTTCATGTCACAGCTCAGCACTCAAAACACTCCACCATCATTATTCACACTCAAAGCTCTGTGTGTTGTGTTGAAGCCCAGAGAAGCAGCAGAGACCAGAGACCTCTCCTGAACCTGGACCTGGATCCAGCTGTGTGTCCATCAAGAGTGAGCGGTCTATAGGCATACCTCTTCACTTTAAAGATGGACACCAGTCTGCTGATCAGAGGTCAGAATGTAAAATATTTGTGTGTTACTATCCTCCTGAGATGAGGTTTGCACTTCATTTTCTTTACTTTTAACCTTTGTTTAACTTGTCTCACATTTGCACATTTGATTTTAATCTATTCCAACTCAAACCTGAACACATGTAAAACTGAGTTATTGATCTCACGTTCAGACACTCACGGCAAGGAGACTGGGATATGATAGAAACAAAGCACTTATTGTGAAGGCTGGGGAAAGGAAATTCAGTCCTGGGGAAGCTTGGACTGGTAATGGTGAAACGAAGTTGGGAATAGCAGGCATCCAGTAGGGCAGGACAGCGGGGATGATGGGATTAGACGAGGGGCTGCAGACTAGGGCTGCACGATTCTTGCTAAAATGTGAATCATGATTTTTCTCCCTAAGAATTGAGATCACGCTTCTCTCCCACGATTCTTATTTTTTCAACAAAAACATTTATTGCACTCTTTGTTACTCTCGAGTAACAAAACGCGTCTGAGACGTTTGCTGTCTAGACAGAGTTTTAAACAGACGACATCACATGTATCAAAGTGCTCGACTAAACAAAACATAAAGTGCCGGACTTAAACTTAACTTAACAGTCTTTGGTGGCAAAACACACCTCAAGTGTCTTTTTTTTGTTAGAAAATTTAATCAAGGTGATTAACTTGAAGCTGCTGAACATAAAAAATAGAATGTGAAGGTCCAGCTTTAGAATAAATAATAAAAAATAAAACCTAGCACCCAATCCTTTTTAGGACAGCGCACTACTGAACTTCTTGGCCAAGAACACCAGCCTACAGTATCAACATTTTGATGCTTCCCCCGTCGTACTGAAAACCATTTGCTTGACTGAAACATACAGAAACATATATATTACAGTGCTGGACTTAAACTTAAAAATCTCTTGTAACATAAAAAACTCAAGTCTCTTTTCCTCTTTCTGATTTTAGAAGAACACTTAAAATGATTAAATGCTGCTAAACATTCAAAATATGTCAGATATTTTTATAAATAGAAAATATGTTTATATGCGTATGCTATAAAAACTATGCTTGTGATGTGGCTGGTTTATCCTTCATTGCCAACTCATACTGGATTTTATGGTTACGTTTGAGGTGGTTAAACAGATTTGTGGTGTTACCTTGTGGTGCTGCGACGTTGCCAGAGCATTGCTTCCAGGTTATTAAAGATTATTACAGATTATTACTCGTTGAAGATCAACATCGGGTTTAAACCTCTTTTCAGTATTAGCACATCACTCTCACCTCAGTATCGCTCATTTTTTTCCCCGTTAAAACACTTCCTGAAAACTTTCTGGCTCCGCTCTGACTCCTCCACTTCTGACTGCGACCTCCCCCCCTGCTTGTTTCACACGTAGGTTACTATGGTAACGCCGATTCACAGCAGAGCCTGTAAGTGAGCGCCCTGAGCGCAGCGAGTGAGGAGGAGAAATGAGAGAACATTGATTGAGTTGTATGCATTAATGTTGAATTAATAGCGTGTTTTGCTTTACATTGTGTAAGTGGGATTGATGTAGCAACTCGGAATGTGAATTCACGTGAATCCAGCGTGATGTGAATGCATAGGGGAATAGGAGCGAGTGAATCTAGATGAAGAATCTAATGAATCTAATGAATCGCGATCATGATTTTTTTTCTCGATTAATTGTGCAGCCCTACTGGAGATAGGGGGGTGAACTACAGCAGATGGGACTGTGGGGAAACAAGTGACAAACTGGCAAAACAGGAAAACTGGCCATGTGACTTATAGCGTAATCTGACTGGCAGATTGGAAGTGGCAGGGCTGAGTATTTGTAGAGGTCTTGATTATTGCAGCTGGTGTGGCTCTGCTGACTCCAGCACACCTGAGAGAGAGTGGCAGCAGGTTAGGGAGACACAGTAACACAACGCCACATAAAAAATCTCAGCGCACAAAATGAAATCTGGGAACAAATTCACAAATCTCTGTCGTAATGTCCTCCCAGCTGAGCAGTAAAGCCACAGTCTGCTGCCGCCGGCCTGCTTTGATTTGCAGGAACGACAGAGTCTCGCTCTTCTTTTGCATTGTTGGACTGTATAGACCATTTAATCCACCTTCTTAAGGTTAAAAGCAATGATGATGTTCCCAGAACTGATCATTATTCCACTGAAACAGACCAGACACTGCTGCACCTGAACCTGGACCCAGCTGTGTGTCCATCAAGAGTGACCAGTCTATCAGCATACCTCTTAACTTCAAAGCTGGACACCAGTCTGCTGATCAGAGGTCAGAATGTAAAGTGTTTATTATCTGTCTTTGCTGAGATGAGGTGTGATAAGGTTCTCACTCTTTACTTTTTTCAACTTGGTGTCACATTTGCAGATCTTAGCCCAACTATCGAAACCAGTTAAAATGCACAAACAGCTGCTTTGAGAATGTGTAAGAACATTGAAAGTGGAGTGATAAAAAGTTACGTCCTACAGTTTTTCATATCAGGATACACATCCAGCTGTGTGTCCAATAAAGTGACTGGTCCATGTATCAACCTATTGATTTCAAATCTACAAACCCCTCAGCTTATCCAAGGTTTTCCGTATTGTCCAGTGGGTGTTACTGTATGTCTTCATTACCTCAGCCAAGGAGATTATGTCTGTTGGTTGGTTGGTCTGTTAGCAGGATTACGCAAAAACTGCTGGATGGATTTCAAACTTGGTGGGAGGATGGGCAATGGGCCAAGGAAGAAACCATTCAATTTTGGTGCAGGTCCGGATTAAGGGGTGGATCCATGAATTTTTGTCACTTTTGTTAACATTGCGAGATTGGTTTCTCTATTTCATCAACCTATTATTCTTCCACAATGGAGATTATGATTTCACCTGCATTGTTTTGTTGACTTAGCTATAAGGCTTGATTCGGCTTAATTTAGGGGGACTGTTGGGCCTTGGCGGAGGGATGTGCTCTACTGAGTGCCATTCTTGTTGTATTATTGCTTCTTTGAAAACGTTAAATCGATGAATCTACAATTCATGCAGAAGTTACAGACTTCATTTTGTGTTGCTACTTGAATTTTTTCTCACAAAACAGCTTCTGTGTGCGTTTGCTTCACAGAGTTCATCAGCAGAGCTCAGAGGGTCTCAGTTGTCAGTCTGCCCAGCAGCATCAGACAAACCTGGACTCCATTTTTATGGTGTGTAAATGTCCAATCAAAGCTACTACTGCTAATTAAAACAGCCACAAACTACTGAACTACCATTCTGATCCAGTGTTATCTTGGTTAATCAAATACCGACGCTGCTTTGTGATGCTTCTTGGTGTCTCGTACAGATGCACAAGGTACTCTTAGTGTCTGTGTGCTTTTATTAGGTTTTTTAGGGTGAATCCCTTGAGATGTACCATGTCGTTTCAGAGGGAGTCCCAACATATGTCACAACACTACATAACAACAAATGAGTGACAAAAAAAACAGAAATACAATTAATATGGCAACACACTGACAGAAAAAATGCAAACTAACAAACAGAAAAAGAAAACAAAGACAAACCACATACATAGATTAATGAAAACATTGAAACCATTACAAACACAAGGTTGCCAAAGTGGCCAGTAATGGATAGTGGGTCACCAAATACGATTACATATAAACATTAAGTTAATAAAGAGTGTGGTCTTGACCTACTCTACAAGTGTTAAGTGTCATGAGATAACTTTGTTGTGAATTGGCCAGATATAAATAAAATTTGATTTGATTTGAAGTACAAATATAAAGACAGTAGGTAAAAACTGTGACAGCTCAAGTACAGTACTGGTATTCATGTGGACGTTCTTTAACCCCCCCAAACATTGTTTCAGACAAAGTAAACCCCCTCATGGCAATAGCACTCCCCAATGGCATCCATGGCACATCTCATGTACCTCAATCAGATTTGGATCTGGGGCATTTTGAGGGCAGGTGGACGCCTTAAGCTGTTTCTGAGCAGTTTTTGTGGTGTGGCAGCATTTATTTTCCTGCTGGGGGACCAATGTCATCAGGGTGTGCCGGTGCCATGGGGGGTGTGCTTGGTCTGCAAGGGTGTTTGGACGGATGGTTCGTGTCAATTGGCATCTGCATGAATGCCAGGATCCAGGATTTCCCAGCAGAATATTGACCTGTAGCGAGATGGTCAATGTTATTCACTTTAACCGTCAGTGGTTTTAATATTGTGCTTGATTGGTGTATAATCCCTCCAGCGAGTTCTGGGTCTATCCTCCGGTATCCTCCCAGTTAGTTGTGCTCTGGAAAACCTCCTAAAAGAGGCTCCCAGGAGGCATCGTGATCAGGAGCCCAAATAACCTCAGCTGGCTCCTTTCAACATGAACCAGGAGTGTCTCTATTCTGAGCTTCTGTCAGATGTCCGAGCTCCTCAGCCTCTAAGACTGAGCCCACCCACCCTACAGAGGAAACTAATTTCAGCCACTTGTATCTGCAATCTCATTCTTTCGGTCTCTACATAGAGCTCATGACCACAGATGACGGTTTGATAATACAGTAGATTGATTGTTAAATGAAAAGGTTTGCCTTCCGGCTCAGTTAGTTTTCACCGCAAACCTGAGTTCACCAAACAGCCTATCCATCTCACTTTCCTAGAGACTTTCCAAGACCTAGAGAAACTTAAACTCCATCACATGGAAAAGCAATTCACCACCAACTTGGAGGCAGCACTCTACCGTTTTCTGGCAGACTACTGTGGCCTTGGACTTGGAGGTGCTGACTCTCATCCTGGTCGCTTCACCCTCAGCTGCAAGTCCAGTGTGTGCTGAAGGCCAACAGAACCTCACCCTGGCTGTGCCTTGAGATTCGGTCCATGAATATCATAAATAGGATCGGACACAAGGGTTAACGTTGGCCAAGCCCAACATCCACTGAAAATTTGTTTGACTTTGTGCCAAAAATGCGGACAGAGCTCTCAATTTGTTTACAGAGGGACCGGATGGCTTGTAACCACGGCCATGGTACCCCATACTCCTGCATCACTCCCCACACAGTCATAGGTCTTCTTAAAGTCTATAAAACATATGTAGATGAGATGAGCAAACTCCCATGACCCTCTTGGGACTTTGTTAATCTCTCTATAATGTTGGGATAAACAGTTGCTCTGATCGTCTCATATTGCTGTGGAAGGGATACTTTCATGGCGGATCCATGGGAGTTAGATGAATGCCCAGTGTATCTTGAACAGATGTATCTTCTGCATCTGTATGAGACGCTGAAGGGCATGAAAAAATGTCTGTATTTAACAACATGGGAATGAATGAAGTCTTGACCAGCAGGATTTCTGTCACAGATGACCTGATGTTGAGTTCTACGAGTTAAAGTTTACATTTTATTCTGTTCCAGCTGCTTCAGGACAACATTGTCAGTTTTGTGAAGAACGAGCTGAAGAAGTTCCAGAGAGTTCTAAGGTCAGATTACCCAGAATGCTTAGAGAGTCATGGTGAGAATGAAGAGCAGAGGACGAGCAGCAGAGAGGCATTTCTGAAGATCACACTGGACTTCTTGAGGAGAATGAAGCAGGAGGAGCTGGCTGAGTGTCTGCAGAGCAGTAAGAGGATTTTAACAGATTTAACATGATGGAAAGAGGTCAATTGAGGCAACATAGGTAAAGTTTAAAATTCTGATGTTAATATGATGCACAGATTAGTATATTATCTACGAATTTGTCTGGGCTGAAATCTGTCACAAACTGAAGAGATTTCATGGAGGAGGAAAATAAACACCATTTTGATGTCTTAAAGTTCACATTCATTAGATTTATCAGAGCTTCAACTTATTAATTACATTTCACGTTTGTTCATTCAGGAACTGTTGCTCCAGTGTGCCAACGTAAGCTCAAATCTAACCTGAAGAAGAAGTTCCAGTGTGTGTTTGAGGGGATTGCTAAAGCAGGAAACCCGACCCTTCTGAATCAGATCTACACAGAGCTCTACATCACAGAGGGAGGGGCTGCAGAGGTCAATGATGAACATGAGGTCAGACAGATTGAAACAGCATCCTGGAGACCAGCCAGACCAGAAACTACAATCAGATGTGAAGACATCTTTAAACCCTCACCTGGAAGAGATGAACCCATCAGAACAGTGATGACAAAAGGAGTGGCTGGCATCGGGAAAACAGTCTTAACACAGAAGTTCACTCTGGACTGGGCTGAAGACAAAGCCAACCGGGACATACGGTTCACATTCCCGTTCACTTTCAGAGAGCTGAATCTGCTGAAAGAGAAAAAGTTCAGCTTGGTGGAACTTGTTCATGACTTCTTTACTGAAACCAAAGAAGCAGGAATCTGCAGGTTTGAAGAGTTCCAGGTCTTGTTCATCTTTGACGGGCTGGACGAGTGTCGACTTCCTCTGGACTTCCACATCAATGAGGTCCTGACTGATGTTACAGAGTCCAGCTCAGTGGATGTGCTGCTGACAAACCTCATCAGGGGGAACCTGCTTCCCTCTGCTCGCCTCTGGATAACCACACGACGTGCAGCAGCCAATCAGATCCCTCCTGAGTGTGTTGACATGGTGACAGAGGTCAGAGGGTTCACTGACCCACAGAAGGAGGAGTATTTCAGGAAGAGATCCAGAGATGAGGAGCAGGCCAGAAGAATCATCTCCCACATTAAGGCATCACGAAGCCTCCACATCATGTGCCACATCCCGGTCTTCTGCTGGATCACTGCCACAGTACTAGAGGATGTGTTGAAGACCAGAGAAGATGGAGAGCTGCCCAGGACCCTGACTGAGATGTACATCCACTTCCTGGTGGTTCAGTCCAAACTGAAGAACATCAAGTACGATGGTGGAGCTCAAACAGATCCACACTGTAGTCCAGAGAGCAGGAAGATGATTGAGTCTCTGGGGAAACTGGCATTTGAGCAGCTGCAGAAAGGAAACCTGATCTTCTATGATTCAGACCTGACAAAATGTGGCATCGATATCAGAGCGGCCTCTGTGTACTCAGGAGTATTCACGCAGATCTTTAAAGAGGAGAGAGGACTGTTCCAGGACAAGATGTTCTGCTTTGTTCATCTGAGTGTTCAGGAGTTTCTAGCTGCTCTTCATGTCCATCTGATGTTCATCAACTCTGGTGTCAATCTGCTGACAGGAGAACAATCAACACCCTGGTGGTCTCACTTCTTCAGAGACAAACTTAAGCTAAATAATCTCCACCAGAATGCTGTGGACAAGGCCTTACAGAGTCCAAATGGACACTTGGACTTGTTTCTCCGCTTCCTCGTGGGTCTGTCACTGAAGACCAATCAGAATCTCCTACAAGGTCTGCTGACACAGACAGGAAGTAGTTCAGGGACCAATCAGAAAACAGTTAATTACATCAAGAAGAAGATCAGTGAGAGTCTCTCCTCAGAGAGAATCATCAACCTGTTCCACTGTCTGAATGAACTGAAGGATCGTTCTCTGGTGGAGGAGATCCAACAGTACCTGAGTTCAGGAAGTCTCTCCACAGATAAACTGTCTCCTGCTCAGTGGTCAGCTCTGGTCTTCATCTTACTGTCCTCAGAAAAAGATCTGGACGTGTTTGACCTGAAGAAATACTCTGCTTCAGAGGAGGCTCTCCTGAGGCTGCTGCCAGTGGTCAAAGCCTCCAACATATCTGTGTAGGTGGATGTGTCACAAGATACATTTATTACCTTTATGATAAAGAGGAGAAACAGTAATATTTTCAAACTTTCTTCATCACTATATCCTCTTCAGGCTAAGTGGCTGTAACCTCTCAGAGAGAAGCTGTAAAGTGCTGTCTTCAGTTCTCAGCTCCCAGTCCTCCAGTCTGAGAGAGCTGGACCTGAGTAACAACAACCTGCAGGATTCTGGAGTGAAGCTGCTCTCTGGTGGACTGAAGAGTCCACACTGTAAACTGGAAACTCTCAGGTCAGGATTCATCTGTGTGTTAAACAGTTGACCTTAACATCCTGCTCATCGTGCTTTAGGTTCATATCAGTGAAAATGTTCCACATCTGTAGCACTTTCCTGCTGATGTTATATTCTAAAACTGAGTCAATGATATTTTCCTGATTCCAGTCTGTCAGGCTGTCTTGTCACAGAGGAAGGCTGTGCTGCTCTGGCCTCAGCTCTGAGATCCAACCCTTCCCATCTGAGAGAGCTGGACCTGAGCTACAATCATCCAGGAGACTCCGGAGTGAAGCTTCTGACTGCTGGACTGCGGGATCCACACTGGAGGCTGGACACTCTCAGGTAGAGACAGACAAGAGCTCACCCACTGTCAAGGATATCATATTTATCTCAAAACCATCAACATCATTTTCATTTTAAATTTTTTCATTTATTTTCTGATTCTCTCTGACATCTTTAAGCCTTCTGTTATGTCCTATTTGAAATGGAAAAATGTACATGTTTTCTCTCTGAAAAATTCATTTAATCTGATTGACATAAGGTCCCATGACTTTGTCCAGACAGGGACACATTAACACCCCTTCCACTACACCTGCGGTGTTCCCAGTACCCCCTGTTGGCAATTCTCATTAATAATCACAAAATTGTTCAAAAATACATAAACATTTTCTCTGTAGTGTAAGCTTTTCTGAAAACTAAAACTAATCAGTGCTGATAGATAAAGAGTATTGATAACAGAAACAGCTATGCATTGTTCTATGCAGACTAGATGGAAGGCAGTGGATGATAGGGCATCCAGTGCAACCGTAAGAGACTTGCCATTTTGCACATTTGCCTTATTAGTTCAAATTTATGTTGATAATTGATTTCAATTATACAGGTAATGTGTCGGAATGTCCTGTCTTGAAGTTTTAGTTGTTTTGTTATTGCTATTATTATGATGAATATTATGATCTGATGCCTGATAGGCTGATGCTATTTGTAGGTGCGCTGTGCCCTTTGATTCGTGGCAGGTGAACAGGTGTTTGGGTTCAATACAGCAGAAGGGCACACGATTTTCAACGGCACATTAGTACGAAGTAAAGTTTATTATTTTCAAGTTGAAGAGTTTTATTAGTTCAAGAATAAATTCTGTATCGTGACCAAGAAGTGAGAGAGTGCATTTTGATATGCTGACCGCTCTTAACACCCAACCTCCAGCAGTTATCCAGAATTCATAGAACCATAGTTAAATATGTAACTCTTAGTTGAAGACAATGTAATGTGGCAGAAATCTCTGGAAATATCTATTTAGTTGACCTTTTCATGGTCCATGAAGATTTTGGCTGTGGAGGTGTCTCAGTGGCAACCATGATAAGAGTGGTTTAAATTCTCTGAATACTGAGGAGAGGTGCTTCAATGCTTCCTTATCTCGTTTAGTAAAGGAAACACTGCACCATCCTTTACTAAAGGAAAGGAGATGATGATGATGATGCTGTCCCACAATTCCATGCAGCCCTAGTGTAAATGAATTCTTTTTCATATCTTTCTTTGACCTCATGATGTTTTCCACCAGAGTCAAGGAAACGTGTTGAGGTTCGATTCGACCACAGCCCGAGTCGAGGCTACTTTTTATTGACGTATCAACTGTTTATTATAAAACAAGTTCATAAGCCTCATTGAAAACTTTCATTTTTGCCATTATTTCATTTTAACAATAAACTATTTAAATTATTTTTTTAAATAAAACATTTTATTTAAATTAAAAGTTTAATTATCTTTTGCAAAATATGATAAAATGTATATGCATAAATTAAATTATAAAATGCTGCTGAGAGCAGCCTTATATGTGCATTATTCTGTTTGCAGAGATCCTTAAGTTTCACCTTGAAACAATGTTTGTTTTTGATACTGAGGTCAGCTTTATTTATCATTACAACTTCATTCTGACTGTGTTTCTTCCTCCAGGTTGGACCACGGTGGAGAACAGAGGTTAAAACTGGACGTTAGGAAGTGTGAGTTTGGATTTCGTTTGACTGATGATGAACAGCATGTTGATAGTTTATGGTATTTATTTATTAAAACATTAATGAAAGAGGTGGCTTTAAAATAGGTTATCGTTTAACTTCATCAACATCTCAGTGCATGAACAAAGAAATAAGCCTTCATATGTGTCCGATGATAAACTGCTGCTGTGTCTTTTTCTCTCCATCAGATTTCTTGAACTCACAGTTGACACAAACACACCGAACAGACACCTCAAACTGTCTGACACGTGACAAAGGACCAGTATCCTGATCATCCAGAGAGATTTGATTACTGGTATCAGCTGCTGTGTAGAAATGGTCTGACCGGTCACCGTTACTGGGAGGTCGAGTGGAGAGGATGGGTTTGGATGGAATGAGCTGTCCTGGAGTGTTAAACGCTCTGATGGTGGTTACGCTGTCTGAGAGACATCCATTCCTCTCTCCTCTTCCTCTGTCTCTCACAGAGGAGGAGTGTATGTGAACTGTCCTGCTGGCACTCTGTCCTTCTACAGTCTCCTCTGACACACTGATCCACCTCCACACCTTCATACACACACTGAACCTCTTTATGCTGGGTTTGGGTTCTACTCACATTACGCCTCAGTGTCTCTGTGTTCTCTGTAGGAGGGAGAGTCTCCTCTTCTTAGAGAAACACTCTCTTACGGAAGGAATCTGCTGAAATCACTGTATATTCTGTTCGCCATAAATGACACGCGAGAAGCAAAAACACGTGAAATGACTTCAGACACTTGCGTGTTGTTCATACGCCATGTGGTGTGACCAGGCTGGACCTTAACACTAAAGGTTTTAGAGGCTGTGAATAAAAAGGAAAGGAATAATCCCCAATGAACCCTGCAGTTATCATAAACAACAAAATGTTTCATAATCATTTTCAGGATTATGCTGCTTATACCACGGCCATGTACCAAGAATCAATATGTAATGTAACTAAGAGTAAAGAGTGTGGTCTACACCCACTCCACATGTTAAGTGCCATGAGATAGCTTTGTTGTGAATTGGCGCTATACAAATAAAATTTGATTTGATTTGATGTAAATTTTGATGTCTTCATACTTTGTGGTGACAAAGGTGGTTCAGGTGGGCGGACTGACATCTGCCCCACTAACCCTCAGCACAGGTGAGGCATAGAGCCCAAAACATCACGAAGGACACTTCACACCCAACAAACTGTTCAGACTGCTGAGGTCAGGCAGACGCCTGTGCAGTCACATGGCGAAAACAGAGAGACTGAAGACGAGCTTTTATCCCCGAGCAATCCGGATCCTAAATGAACAGTCAGCACGTTAACACTGCATCTGGCCACAGTGCAGTGACGCTGGCCGTAGTCACTTTGCACTGTAGCACTGTAGCACGGTTCCTATGGTGTTAATATAGTACATACAGTACATGTCTATAGTCTGAAGCAGAACTCTTACTGTCTCTTGCTGTGATGTGTGCATACTTCCATATTATATATTCTGTAACCGGCATTTGTATGGAAACACTGGATGTAGATATATGTATGCATGAATATGTATATACAAATTTTCTGTTCAATTTTATTCTTACTGTTTATTCTTATTTTTAATTCATGACCATTTTATTATATATTGTACTGTGACACAGACCTGAACAGAGCAACCCCCCCCACCCCACACACACACACACACAGACACACACAGACACACACACACACACAGACACACACACACACACAGACAC
>JBBPCS010000051.1:5868-16915 GCA_037974645.1 Hollardia meadi | reverse complement strand
TTCTCTCGCTGCCGATGGCCGACTCTATCTGGCCGTTCTGCCTCTTCACCTCTCTCCTGTCCCCCCCTGCTGTGTCCTGTCGTCCCTGACGTCATATTCCTGTAAATCACCTCCGTACTGTATCTCCTGTTGTCAAACTGGCCTCCACCAGCCTCAGAGGCTGTGTCCTCTCCCAGTTTGGTTTCCAGTCATGTTAACTGCAGACAGTACAGTGACAGCAGTTAGTGGTTACTCTGGTGAAATGCTGCCCCCTATATTTTTGGAGGTACCTTCAAATTCTGGCCATATTTTACAAATTACACATTTAAGATGTTTCATGGAAAATATAAGCTAATAACCAGTTTAAAGTCTGTTCTTGACCCGATGTTCTTATTTCCCATTAAAGTGGTTCTGTGGTCTAAACCGTCTGAAGTCTTGTCAACCACAAAAACATTGAACATTCAAGTAGCTGCTTTAGACACAGTCAGCTAGTTCAGTCCAGCTGTTTCCAACCTCGGATTCGGGGCCCTCCAAAGGGTCACCAGGTAAATCTGAGGGATCGTCACATGATTCATGTTTTCACTTTCTGGACTTTTCACTCATCTTTGATTTTTAGTCAAATATTTGAAGTTTTTTAAATGAAACCATAACTTCAGTACTTCAGCAGTTTACAGTAACTGTAACTAAGCAGGATGTGAAGTAAACAGGAAGTGAAGTTAATTGTTAACGATCTTCTTCCTGCATTCGTCAAACAGGAAGTTTTGACCATCAGATTAACAGAAAGTGAGACGAGTCGTGAGGAGACAAACAGCAGCTCAGTGACAAACCTTCCTGCTGCCAGTGAGACGTTATGAACTACAACAGATTCACGTCTTCACCCAAACAAAGATGGCAACCAGAAAAATACTCACAGTCGCTCCTCCATGATTTGGGGTGAATAAGTGAATTATTGGGTAAATTAAAAAAGTTTAATTTGGTTCTTTATATGAATTAAACTTAAAAGTGAATTTTTAAATTTAGGACCTTTTAGTGGTTTAACAAACAGCATGAACACCTTTTTATTACAAAATGAGAGCAGAACATCTAAAAATCAAAGATTTATTGTTAAAATTTTCCTTTAAATACTCAAAATATGAAATGATAGAGGAGAGTACAACAGATCTTTCTGATCATATTTCATGATACTGAATAATAATAACACTGAACAACCTCAATAACATTTCATTTATTTAGAAACAGACCTCAGTGTTCTCAACTCCTGGTTCTGAACTGAAGACCGGAACTTGAACAGTTCTGGACAGAGAGACATGATGATGATGATGATGATGATGATAATGAAGACACACAGAGAGAAATAAAGCGAAAATCATCAGGTAACAAGCTGCATTTTATTTTGAAAGAGTCAGTAGTTCTCCTCCATCCCGGACCCGGACGAGTCCGTCTCCGGATCCCGCTGTGTCGGCAGGTTGGACGGATCCTCTGCGGTCACAGCGGGCGGCTCGGCGGTGCTGAGGGACGGGGAGCTGGAGCTCTGTCCGGCCTGAGCGGGCTCGGCCGGTCCGGTGCAGCCGGAGCCGGTACTGGTCTCAGTACTTTGAACCGGTTTCGTGTCTTTATAAGTCTTGTTGGTTTGAGTCGGTCTGTTAATATTACAACAGCATTTAGTCTCATTTTGTTTGGTTCTGTGAGGTCCAGAATCTGTCATTTCAGTCCTGTTGCCGGTCCCGGTCCGGCTCAGTCCGGGTCCAGCGGAGGGTTTCCAGATGAGACTGTAGTAAACCGCCAGGACGACGGCAGCCAGAGACACGGACAGGACGTAGACCACCACGGTGGCCAGTCTCACCCACTTCTTGTTGGCTCTGGCCACCAGCCTCGCCTTCTTCTCCCCGGTGTAGGTGGCTGGTTTGACCCGCGCCGCCGGGCCGAACGCGGGTGTCCAGTTCCGCGGGTCCCTCATAATGCTCCCGCCGGGTCCGGACCGGCTGGAGGAGGAGGCGGTGTGTGAGGCCAGTTGCATACGGTGCATAGAGTGTCTGCAGCCCGGCAAAGCTCTGTCAGCCTCCCGGTACCCCCCTCCTCCTCATCTGGACCCCCTGCTGGACTCCTGCACCGGCTTATAGACCGACTGAGCTGCGTCAAGTTACAGGAAGTTAACCACTAGCCGGAAGCTCCCGAGACGTGTCTTCAAAATAAATGCTTAGAAATGTTTTGTTTATATTTGAAGTTGTTGATTGTTTGCTGAAGTTGTGATTGTGTGTGAATGAAACAAATTCACCTCATTTATTTTGACAACTTCAGGAAGTAATTTGAACTGAAAATATATGAAACAATATATTTTTTGTCTGCTTAGTTAGCAATTCAAGTTTATTTAATGCAGCAACCTTCAAAAAAATACAGTCACCAATAAAACATCAAATAAAAACAGTAAAAAGAACAAACAATAAAACGTAAACAACAACAGATCTTCATCAACGTATTAAAGTAAGTATGAAGCACTAAGTTCAGTTTGCCTTCTTCTATTATTTGATTTATTTATTGTTTTATATGTTTTATATACCTTGCCTTATAAGTCTTGTTTTTCAAGTCAAATCAAATTTTCAAATCAAATTTTATTTATATAGCGCCAATTCACAACAAAGTTATCTCATGAAACTTAACACGTAGAGTAGGTCTAGACCACACTCTTTACTATTAGTTATTAATTATTAATATACAGAGACCCAACATTTCCCCCATGAGCAAGCACTTGGTGACAGTGGTGAGAAAAAAAACCTCAGAGCTCATTCATTTAGTTTAATTTTGAAAGTTCTCGTCCAGCGTTGAATTCTGGGTGTTTGAGTCGAGCAGGTGACTCTGTCTGGATGACTAAATGATTTCACTGATTCATTTTGTTTCTGATCATCAGTGATGTCAGATGTATTTAAAGAAGCTTTATTAACACAACAGTGTTTACAGGAAGTGACAGTTTTAATTCTGTTTACATTTTACAGGACATTATTATTGTTTTTATTATTATTTTGTTAATATTGAACAGAGAATGACAATGTTGTTTGTTTGTTTTTGTTTAATGATCCCTACGTTGCATTTTCACAGTTAGCATGTTTTCTTATTGTGAAAATCCTTAAATACCACTTCCTTTAAACTTGTGTGGTTTTACAGTCACAGATTTGATAAAAACGTATAAATAAGTCTCTTCAACATTTAATCACCTGCTGCTTTCAGAGTTTTACTGGAACTTATTTTCCTCTCATTGATTTTTTTCTTATTTTAAACTGACGTGAAGTTTTGTGTGAGGAAACAAAAATACACGTGGCCTTAATCCTCTTCCGTAGAGAACAAACAGAACAAACACTAAATATTTTTGGGTTGTTTCAACTTTAAAACGTGGTTAAACTGCTGCTTTCAACATGTCAGTCTTCTGTTAATGTTATTAAATTAGAAAACGTGATCATGGCAGGACGCGTTGTGCAACATCGACTGTAAACATGTAAACAGATCCAAGAGGATGTTGACATCCCAACATCCTCATCACATGACCTAAGTCACATGATCTCCTTCTCTTGTAACTTGAAGTAAACACAAACCTGATGTTTGATTGAAGTTTAAAAATACTTTTTCTCATCTGAAACATTAAATGTTTAATATTTGATATTCTCTGAAGTTTTTCTGTGTTTTATGAAGCTTTGAGTCGTCCTGTCAGTCAGTGAGACTGAAGTTCAGCAGTTAACGACACAGTTTCTGCAGATTTGAGAAGTTTAATCAGTGAAAACAAAGTTCAGTTTTTTCATTAGAAGAAGACTCACAAGTGATTTTATTTCAATTCATCTCACATAGTTTTATGTTTTCATAATATTCTGCTCTTTATCCTCCATCTGGACTGAAACCTTCAGGAGAATCACAAGTTATGTTATCTCCAACAGAAAATGGCATTTCAAATTAAAAGCGTTTTGGGAATGAGATATTTATCACTTTGCAGAAAACTGAGATTCACTCAATAGAACTAGAAATCAGTGAAAAGAGGATGTTTGTTCCAGAAACATTATTTAAACATTTCAGGTAAAACATCTGAATGATAAAAAGAAAATCAAATTAAATATTTTCTACAGATTCAGAGCTGAGAAGCAAGAAGAGTTTTCTGATTAAATTTCTCATTTCTCACAAGATTCTTTACTCGGGGCAAAAATACAAACTAATCAATCGTGTAAGTCAGTCAAACCTGTCATCAACATGTTTTCAGCCTCAGAAAGTCTGAACCGCTGGATTGAACTGATTCAAACAAACATGGAGGATGTCTAAGACGGGATGCTTTTTACCACGATGTTCTCCAACAAATGTTAAACAGAATATTAGATACAAACATGCAGAGACCCATTAATGTGCCAATGAACTCCACAGGAACCCTTCAGAGGTCCTTGATCTGAACTCCCTGTTGATGCTTTTGAACGCTGCACGACTCCAATTTCAAGTGACTGCTGATTAATTAGCACTAAAACTCCCTCTAATAGTGATAAAATAGCTGTTTCTGTTCGGCTGCTTTCTGGTTCCACTTCGATAACAAACATCCCTCCAGTCAGCCAGGAACACCTGTCAATCAAAACAAACGATTAATGATGACGGTGTGACGACTAAATGATTTATAAAATATACATTTAACTCTTTAATAGTTCAGTTGACACAACACCAGTTTTGATTCTTTGACAGATTTTTTTCATGTTTTCCTAAATAATGAAGTTTCATGACGTCTTAAAACATATCAGCTCAGTGACAGAGTGAAGATTTGGTTCCACACACCTGTGACTCTCCTCACTCATCCAGGCCCTTCTTGGAGGATCCATCCCGGGTCTTGGCCCTCAGCTTGTTGACCTGTGACTCTGCGATGTCAGCCCTCTCCTCGGCCTCCTCTAGCTCATGCTGCAGCTTGCGGAGTTTGGCCATGTTGGTGTTCGCTGCCTCCTCCGCCTCCTCGGCGGCATGTTTGTAGGACTTGACCTTCAGCTGCAGCTTGTCCACCAGGTCCTGGAGGCGAGCCATGTTCTTGCGGTCTTCCTCGGTCTGGTAGGTGAGCTCCTTGATGCGGCGTTCATACTTGCGAACCCCCTTGATGGACTCTGTTCCCCTCCTCTGCTCTGCCTCCAGCTCGTTCTCCAGCTCTTTGATGCGGGCCTCCAGTTTCTGGAGCTGCTTCTTGCCGCCCTTCATGGCGATCTGCTCGGCCTCGTCCAGGCGGTGCTGCAGGTCTTTGATGGTCTGCTCCATGTTTTTCTTCATGCGTTCCAGATGGGCGCTGGTGTCCTGCTCCTTCTTTAGCTCCTCAGCCATCATGGCAGCATCTGTGATGGCCTTCTTTGCCTTCTCCTCAGCATTGCGGTTCTCCTGTATGGCCTCCTCCATCTCAGTCTGCAGGTGCAGGAGGTCGGCTTCATGCTTCTTCTTCTGGTTGATCAGGCTGGTGTTCTGGGAGTGCAGGAGTTGCATGCGCTCTGTAGCATCAATCAGCTCCTGTTCGGCCAGTTTGCGACTCCTTTCTGTCTGCTCGAGGGCAGCCCTCACTTCCTCCAGCTCAGCCTGGATCAGGTTGTGTCGGCGTTCCAGGAGAGCGATGTTCTCTCTCAGGTCATCGTTGCCATGCTGTGCATCATCCAGCTGCATCTGAGAGTCCTTCAGGAATGCCTGGAGGCTCTTGAGCTGTTTCTGGGCATCAGCTGCCTGTCTGTTCGCTTGGCTGAGCTGGATTTCCATCTCGTTTAGGTCACCTTCCATCTTTTTCTTGACTCTCAGGGCCTCATTGCGGCTCCTGGTTTCAGATTCCAGAGAGGACTGAAGTGACTCCAGCATGCGCTGGTAGTTCCTCTTTGCCTGCTCCATTTCCTCGTCTTTCTCAGCCAGCTTGCGCTCCATGTCGGCCTTCACTTGGTTGAACTCCAGCTGGGCTCGGAGGATCTTGCTCTCCTCATGCTCCAGAGACCCTTCTGCCTCCTCCAGTGCTGACTGAAGCTCTGCCTTTTCTTGCTCAAGCTGCTTTCGGATCTTCTCCAGTTCATGAGCACTCCTGCCGCCCTCTCCAAGCTGGTCGGTGAGATCAGAGATCTCCTCCTGGAGGTTCTTGTTCTCTCTCTTCATCGTCTCAAGTTGATCGAGGGACTCCTCATAGGCATTCTTCAGTTTGAAGAGTTCAGTGCTCAAAGACCGAGCCTCCTTCTGAGAGGCCTCCAGTTCACACTGTGACTCCTCAAACTTTTGTTTCCACTCTGCCATGACTTTGTCAAAGGCTCTTTGCTTTTTGTCCAAGGCTGCAGATGCTGCATTAGATCTCTCAAGGTCCAGCATCAGGTCTTCTATCTCATTTTGGAGGCGGTGCTTGGTCTTCTCAAGGGATGAACACTTTGCATTCACAGCCTCGATAGCCTCCTCAGCCTCCTGCAGTCTTTGAACCAGCTTCTTCTTTGCTTCTTCCAGTTCCTCTGTTCTCTGGATTCCATCAGTTTCATATTTTGTCCTCCATGCTGAGACCTCCATGTTGGATTTGGACAGAGCTCTCTGCAGCTCAGCCTTCGCCTCCTGCTCCTCCTCAAACTGCTCTCGGAGCAGATCACAGTCGTGACGAGCAGATTGTACAGCGTGGGCGAGAGCATTCTTTGCTTTGACTTCTTCTTCCAGCTGTCTGCGTAGATCTTCTACCTGCTGGTTGTAGGAGTTCTTCCCTCTGGTCAGCTGTGATATCAGACACTCCTTCTCCTCCAGCTGTCGTCCAAACTCACCATTCTCAGTGAGAAGCTTGGCCCTCTGGGTAGTCAAGTCATTGATGGTCCGTTGAGCTTCCTCATGTTTACTCTTGTACTCGTTCATGTTGTCTTCCATTGTACGGCACATCTTCTCCATGTTTGACTTGGCCTTCACCACACTCTCCATATTAGAACACAAGTCATCCAGCTCCAGCTTCAGCTCACTCTTTTCCTTCTCCAGCTTCTGCTTCACACGCTGCAGGTTATCGATCTGTTCGCCCAATTCAGCAACACTGTCTGCGTGTTTCTTCCTCAGGGAGGAGGCGGTGGCCTCATGATGGAGCGTAGATTCCTCCAGTTCTCTACGCAGCTTCTGAAATTCAGCATCTCTCTTCTTATTGAGCTCCACCTGTGCTGATGTTGCTCCACCGGCCTCCTCCAGGCGCTCACTAATGTCCTCCAGCTCACGGGAAAGATCGGAGCGCTGCTTCTCAACTTTGGCCCTGGCTGCACGCTCAGCATCCAGCTCCTCTTCTAATTCCTCAATTCTCGCCTGGTTTTCTTTCAGCTTCTTCTGGAGCTGAACTGAAGCAACCTGCTCGTCTTCTAGTCTTGAATTTGTTTGGACAATCTCAAAGTCTTTCTTTTTCAGTTTTTCCTCCAGCTGCTGTTTGTCATTCTCTAAATCCATCAAACTCTCTTGGGTCAGTTTCACGTCTCCTTCGAGCTTCCTCTTTGAGCGCTCGAGGTCCATCCTGACTTTCTTCTCTTGCTCTAACGAGCCCTCTAGATCATCCACCTGCTGCTCCAACTTAGCTTTGGCTTTGGTCAAGCTGTTGGCTTTGTCTTCTTCACTCTGAAGATCATCTAGTGTCTGCTGGTGAGCCTCCTGTAGTGCCTTCTTCTCTTTGGTTAGCTTCATGATGTTTTCATCCTGGGAAGCCATCTCCTCCGTCAGGTTTTTCACCTTGTTTTCTGTGGCATGCTTTTCTTTCTCGACCTTGGCCAAAGTCAGCTCCAGGTCATCTATGTCTTTCTTCAACTCTGAGCATTCATCTTCAAGCTTCCGTTTCTTTGCTGTGAGATCTGCATTGAGCTCCTCTTCGTCTTCCAGTCTCTCTGTCATCTCTTTCAGCTTGGCCTCCAGTTGAATCTTGCTCTTTATTAGCTGCTCGCAGCGTTCTTCAGCGTCTGTTAGTGTATCCTGTTCAGACTGAATTTGCAGAGTCAGGTCATTCTTCTCTTGGAGAAGAGTCACTATTTTCTCCTCCAATTCCTTCCGTCTTGTTTCTGATTTTTCCAGAGCTTCTTTCAGCTTGTTGAACTCATCCTTCATGTTGGCCATCTCCTTCTCAGACTCAGCGCTTTTCAACAGGGGTTTGATCTTGAAGAAGAGCTTCATCCAGGGCCAGTTCTTCACACCCAGAAAAGAGCGAAGGTTCCACTGTATGACCATCAGGGCATCTCTCCGTTCCACAAGCTTAGCAAACTGTGCCCTCATGAGGATTGCCCGTGCATTAGCCTGGATCCTGGTGATGATTCGAGAGAGTTGCTCATCTCGCATCTCCTCCAGTGTCCCCAGCAGGCCAGCTTTAAAGAAGACTTTGGTGTGACCAAACTTGTACTGAGTGTGGTCAATGTCCAGAGAGCCCAGCAACTTTTCAGTGCTCTTCTTGCAATCAATAAACTGGCCTTCAGGGATGGCAGAGGCATTCAGAATCCTGTACCGTTGTTTGAAGTCGCCATAGAGCACCCTGTTTGGGAAACCCTTTCTGCAGATTCTGATGCCTTCCAGGACACCGTTACAGCGCAGCTGGTGCATCACAAGGCAGTTGTCCATGATCCCTGGAGTTTTCCTCTCATTGGGAATCAGACAGCGGACAAAGTGGGGATGTGTAGTCTTCAGGTTGGTCATCAGCTTGTTGAGATTTTCCCTGTGAAGTGCAGACACAGTCTGGAACGAGGAACCTTTCTTCTTGCCTCCTTTGCCACCTCCTTTGTCACCACTGTCAGCTCCTGAATACGTTGAAAACAGCACGCTGAGAAGCTTCAAAGATGATTTCTGGTAAAGACCAACCACAGTTTCATTCAGGGGGTCTTTGTTTTTGACCAGCCAGTTGGTGATGTTGTAATCCACTGTACCAGCATAGTGAACCAGGGCAAAATGAGCCTCTGCTTTCCCCTTTGCAGCCCTTGGCTTTTCAAACATCTTGTTCTTGCCCAGATGATTATCATAGAGCTTGGACTTGAAAGTTTGGTCACTGGCTTTGGGAAACATGCATTCCTCCTCCAGAATCGACATGATTCCCAGCGGCTTCTCAATGAGGTCAATGCAAGCTTGTAAGTCCATCCCAAAATCAATGAACTCCCAGTCAATACCTTCTTTTTTGTACTCTTCTTGCTCTAGAACAAACATGTGATGGTTGAAAAACTGTTGCAGTTTCTCGTTGGTGAAGTTGATGCACAGCTGCTCAAAAGTGTTGAAATCAAAGATCTCAAATCCCGCAATGTCCAGCACTCCTATGAAGTACTGACGGTGCTGTTTTGTGTCCAGGGATTGGTTGATTCTCACCACCATCCAGTTGAACATCTTTTCATACACTGACTTAGCCAGAGCACCGAGGGCATAGTAGACTTGGTCCACACTTTGGCCTTTGGTGACGTATTCATTTCCTACCTTGACTCTGGGGTGGCAGAGCCCTTTGATGAGGTCAGCAGAGTTCAGCCCCATTAGGTAAGCTGATTTATCAGCAGCCTCCGTCCCATCTGGCTCAGCCTGCTCCTCACGCTGCTTCTGTTTGAACTTCATGTTGCCATAGTGCATGATGGCGCCCGTCAGTTTATAGACACCCATCTTCTCATCTGGAGTGAAGCCGAGCACATCGAAGGCGCTGTCTGTGGCCATCAGCTCCTCCGAGTCATTGATGGAGGCAACCGTTACCTCTCCTTGGGAGATGTAGGAGTAGTCGTACGGGTTGTTGGTGATCAGCAGCATGTCCAGAAGCTCTGGCTTCTGATTGGACAGGATCTGGTAGAAGATGTGGTAATTTCTCTCAGCCTTGAGCTGAAAGGTGACACGTGACTTCTCCAGCAGGTACGTCTCGATGTCAGCAGACGACAGCTTGCCGCTTGTACCAAAGTGAATTCGGATGAATTTTCCAAAACGAGACGAGTTGTCATTTCTCGATGTTTTGGCGTTGCCGAAGGCCTCCAGCGCAGGGTTCGCCTGGATGATTTGATCCTCCAGTGTCCCCTTGCTGGTGTCTTTTTTGCCTCCACCACCGACTGCAGCGATGCTGGCAAAGTACTGGATGACCCTCTTGGTGTTCACAGTCTTCCCAGCTCCAGATTCTCCAGTGATGAGGACAGACTGGTTCTCCCTGTCAGTCAGCATGTACTGGTAGGCATTATCAGAGATGGAGAAGATATGAGGGGGAGCCTCAGATCTCTTCTTCCCTCTGTAAGCTGCCACCACCTCAGCGTCATAGACAGGAAGCCACTTGTAGGGGTTGACAGTAACGCAGAAGAGCCCAGAGTAAGTGTAGATCATCCAGGCTGCGTAACGCTCTTTGAGGTTAAACAGCACGGCGGGCTCGTGGAGAAAAGTGAACATTGCCATGTCTTCGATTTTATCGAATTTTGGAGGGTTCTGGGGGTGGACGTTCGACTCCTTCACAGTTACCGTTGTTCCATCCTCCTTCTTGACAGTTACCATCCCTCCATCTTTGCTTTGGATTTGTCCCTTCACGTATTCCACCTTATCGTCCACGACAAAGCATTCAGTCTTGATGTCAAAAGGTCTCGTCTGGGCTTCAAGACGCTCCTTGTCCGACTTCCTCAGGTAAGGAGCAGCCTTCCCAAACTCGGACATCAGAGCTTCACCCATGGTTGAGGTTGGAGGTTCACGGCAGGAGACAGATCAGTCTGAGAAGAACTGCAGACTCTTCACAGCAGGCGGTTGTTTATGAAGGCTCCCCATGGACCAAATTAGGAGATAACTGCTGAGAAGAAAAAGAAGTCGACACTAAATTTGTCCCGGGATGTGAATGAGGGCAGTTTCAGGACCTTTGGCTGTTGGAGTCCATTTTAGGAAAAGGAGGGTTTCACTGCTTATCTGGCCACTGATAGGGACCCCTGACACCTCTTCATTTAGACTCAGCTGTATCCTCACAGGACTGCTGCTTGTACTACAGTCCACCTTCTCTTCTATAGAATTATACTGTATAAAATAATATATAATATAATATAATATAACTATATACTAACTTCTAGTACAGTGGAAACCGCTTATAGTGATCACGTCTGTCCGGGGTCAAATTGATCACTATAAGCGGATGATTACTATA
>JBBPCS010000050.1:137223-155655 GCA_037974645.1 Hollardia meadi | reverse complement strand
TAAAATTGGGGGGTGGTCAGTTGGGCAGGTGGGGCAGAGAGTGAGGCCACCGTGAAGTAGCCCCACCCTCTATCCGTCTGCCGTCATAAGCCCACCCCCAAGGTCCTAAGGGGGTTTGCGTGAGGTTTAAACAAATGAACTATAACATGTTAGAGATGTTGGGAGGTGTTTTTTTTTGTTACTTTGAATGGTCAGGCTACCTATTTCCAGTCTTTATACTAAGCTACTAAGCTACTGACTACCGGTAATTGTCTCCTGGTTCTGGTTCCATAATTACCATGAACATAATATACATCTTCTCATCCCTCTCTCAGAATCAAGACAAAATAAGCATATTTCCTAAAATGTTAAGCTAATTAATTAAAATAAAGACTGTAAAAAAGTGTAAATGTACACTGCTTTTGTCTTTTAACGCGCTAAGCAAATGTGTTACTTAAATTTTACATATATACTTTATTTAAACATCATTAAAAATCACCCATAGTAAAAGTTCATTTGTATGCTCAATGGTTAAATGACTGCTATGACAGCAATGACTATAGCTGTTTGCCACTGTTTCGCCTGTACACACTTAGACCCACAATTTAAAAAACTGACCCCTTGCCCTGCATCTGTAAACCTCAATGCCATATTTCATATCCTGCTTGTTAACGTCATAGAGGTGTGTGTGTGTGTGTGTGTGTGTGTGTGTGTGTGTGTGTGTGTGTGTGTGTGTGTGTGTGTGTGTGTGTGTGTTTAGGGTTTGGGGGGAGGGGGGTTACAGGGTTCCTACAGGCTACTTGGCGACCATGTCACAATTTATTATGTGTCATTTTTCTTCAAGCAGTGCCACGTTTACGGCATCTGCCACAGTGGTGACTGGCCAGGTTTAAAGAGTATTATCAGGAGAATAGTTTTGCATATATTACAGGGTTAAGTGCAAACCAATCTGCTTTATCCAAACACAGCAATCCAAACAGAGCGCCGGGCCTCAGAGACTGATGAGTAACACACTCGGCTGGGGCCCCAGCAACCCCTGAGCCCCCCTTTTTCCACCTTCCCATCACACAGTGGGCTCACACTGATTGGCTCTGATTGGTTGTATAAAACACAGCACTGACTTTTTGATTATATTACATATGGTCACGCATGGATTGGTGCCCCGCGCTGCAGATACCAGAGCCTCAGCAGCCCTGGAGCAGTCGCCCGAACTCCCGATTACTGCAAGGACACTAGGAGGGAAAAAGAGTGAGCCGTTGTGATTTTAATGACTCCAGGAAATATGTAACACACACTGGGATGGTCTCTGTTGTTCATGACACAAGTGTATTGTGTCCCTTCTTGCTCGTGGTTTGCAGAATGTGAGGCCCAGAGCAGGTCCTGGCTAAATGTAATCGCCCTCGCAGGTTACTGCAGGTTCAGCGGTGTCGCATGTCAGGAACTGCATTGTGGGTGAGGTGGTACAAGAGAACTTCCAAAACAGACTTTCAGCAGGTCAGAGGGAAATTGTTTTGGCATTTTAAATGGAACACCTCCGTAAGCAATCCACACTGACCTCTCATGTGCCTGCCTATCCCCTCGGTAGAGACGGCGGGGTTGGGGTTTGCGGTCAGGGCCGTCGGCCTAGAGGGAGCGCAGCAGATAGGGTCTAATCCGTGAAGCCTTCAGCCAAAGCTGATTTCCCACGTATCCCCATCAGCTTGAGTTACAGATTTAAAAGACAGGACCCTTCTTATATCACTTGTCTTTTCACCTCTTTCAGCTCTGTTATTTCCTGATTTTAGCATTCTCAATCCAACGAGAAATCACAGACATCTCAACTTACAACACATGCAGACGGAGAACAAACACTTGTGGGGCTCTCAAAGGCTGTCTTGAGGGTGATTTGCTGTTTTGGTTACACATGATTTAAAGGTCAGTTCACACAAATAAATTTTTTTTTTTTTAAATCATATTTTCTCACTTCCCTCTAGTCATCCCCCATATTTTTGGTTTTATTTTGTCCAGGTTTTAAGATTCTGTTGCTGAGGTTTGTTCCTCCACCTCAAAACAATGGAGGTGAATGGACCTTAGTTTATGGTGCACTAAGCATTGAAATATTACTTTTAAAATTCAACGGCAACATCTCTTCAGAAATAGTGTCTCTGTTTGAGGCTTCACTCTTGACCTTGGAAACAGCAGTTGAGAAAATAATCTCACCATAAAGTCCACTTAGTAGCTCTTTTGGAGCTTTCGAGCATATCACACTTGTTCAAATTTCCACTTTTCTGAACACTTAAAGTTGTCACTTTAATGCTCCCACTTATTCCGGGGTAATTGGTAGACCTTAATGTGAATATTTTCATTGGAACTACTCGCTTCTGAAGAAATAGAATGGAAAAAATACCTATTTTGTAAGGGTTCACAAATTCCGAAAAGTTCAAGTGACCAAACATTACATTCTACGTGATGCTCAAATTCAAATTTGACTTTTAACATTCAGGTTTTTCATCTTGAATTGCTTTAGGGGCTACAGTGATTTAGTATTATGTTTCTAAAACGACTTTTAAGATACAGTTAAAACTAGACCATATTCACATGGCGGCCATTTTCCTGTGATGTCTTGCTCAGGGTGGGAAGTTAAAATGTAATGTCATACTGCTGTGTATGTGTGGTTGCAACTCATAAAAATCTAGGGAATCTGACAATTCATTATCATTTCACTGCTGATCAGCAACTGAAAATACAATCAATTATCAATTATAATCATATTTCAACCACTATCTAGTTAACATTACCATTTGATAAAGTTGCATGATATGATAGAAAAGATGTAAATTAATTCTGAAATGTCAGTGCACGTGTTTCACACATTTATTTAAGCCTGGACGTAAAACACAAAGGGTGTAATCAAGCTTTCTATGTAGCGTTAACTGTCTTGCTGCCTCTTCACCTGATCTCAGAAACATTCTCGTTAAGTCAGTAATATTATGAGACATTATACTCACTGGAACACTTATTTCTGTGTAATGTTCATACTGATTACATCCAACACAAAAGTGTGTTCCAAGCTTTTCAGCAGTGAGTGTTCTGTGTGGCATGAAGAGGCTGGCAGATGTCAAATATGTTGTTTTACCTTTAAATATGGTCCAATGTCCATCCAAGGTTTCACTGTCCGTTGTCTTTTCAGTTGCTGATCAATCAGGAAGCAGTGAAATAATAGAGATATGTCAGACTTTTAACAAGAGCATTTGAGCTTCCCTCCTGAGTGTGAAGTCTGAGGAAAATGGCTGCAGAGATATCCTGACCTTTAGTTTGTAGCATGCAGGAAGTTAAACTCCAAAAACACTGGCTCCTACATTTCTCATAATGCAACTCAATAGTCTCTCTGGCTGGTGAATGTCCACCAACACGTTCTCAACATGCACCCCCGGGCTTATCCAGACGCACAAAGTACCCTTCAGCGTGGGATATTAGAATTCTTTGCAAAGACTCACAATCCTCACGTCTTATCCAGACGCACAAGGATTGGGCCACTTTGGTTAAATTTAGGCACAAAAACTACTTGGTGAAAGTTGTGTGTGCGACCCACCACTCAACCCTGACCTCCACCCCTCTTGGGACTTTATCATTATATAAACAATGTTGCATTGTGCAGTTGGTTTCTTCATCTGATACTGATGCAGATGTGTTTACATAGGAGGTACATTAACGTCTGCTGCGTCTCATCTATATGCTAAACGGTACCTTCTGTGTCTGGATGAGACGCGGAGGGACGTGATAAAAATGACGTCTTTTGATGCTCCGGAAATGAGAACGGGCCGTGTCCTGATGACATCATCAGGGTTCTTTTAGGTCGTACAGATACTGATACAGATGAAAAGGATCACTGGAGAAGGATCCAGCAGAATCTAAAAGATATATTCCGTGCAGGCTGTCAGAGCAGAAATGTTTGGTGTGAAAGCCTTTCAAAAATAAACAAGAAAATATAAAGTTTACTCTTGTATGTCTTTGTGTAGAACATAACTTACAACCTTAAAACTCAACTAGAGACTAAAACAATTACATTTTATGATGTCAGATTAAATTAAATGGACACTTTAAATAAAACCAGATTTTCTTGTCACAGTGCAACTTTAAATGAGTTTAGTAAGTTAAATTTATCCAAAGAAACCAGAATGTTTTCTAAGATTTTGTGTTTTTGTTGTTTTGTAGCTGTATCAAATACAAAACTTAATTGCAGCATTTTTCAGTTCAGAAGGCTCAAGTAACGACCTGCACGTGACTACATGAATTCTTCCCATCATGTCCTGCACATGCGGTTATTTGCTTCTCTTCAAACAATCACTGTCGGCATTCTGCCTCATGAAAACACTCCTCATCTGTAACTGCTGTTCCTGTCAGCACAAGTGAATAAGGTCGTGGTGTGTGTGGTGGTGTGTGTAGCTGGGGACTTGCCTGGTGTGACATATAAAGGTTACATTCACACACATGCCACATCCATGTACATCATCTATCATGCTGCGGGGACAAGAGGGCTTTTGAGCTAAGCAAGCAAGCTTGGCTTCTCGTCCAAGGCTGCAGACTCTGAAGGAGTGATGTTGATGCAGCGCTAGGGGAGCATTTGAAGCCCACCCAAAACACACACACGTAGACACACATTCGTACACGACTTGACGTTTTGTTATGTCACGGCCATTGTGGCGAGAGCTGTCACTGACAGAGAAACAGCGTGACCATGTTGATTAGGCGAACCTTTTGAGCAAGGAGTGGAAATATGCTGTCAGCTCATTACAAAAATACATAAGCTCTCACTTCCAATTACTCACTAAGCAGCTGGAGATTAGACAGGGGAGCGGCTGCCAGCACCACAGTCTTTCTGGGGTCAGTGGGGATGACTGTAATCACGTTTGTAAAATCAAGTTTTATCAGTTTCTGTGAACCTCCCCCGACCGGCCTCCTATCCTGTCATCCATCTTTAAACACAGCCCGCTGCCCTTTTAATCAACTCACCTGAAAAGCAAAGTAAATATTTATACTTGTGTGTTAGCTGCTTTTTAAGTGAATTTCATAGTTCATGAAACACCGCAGAGGTGTGTAGATGAATGTTGCCTTGTGCAGCCTCAGTTCACAGGCTGCAAATATGGGACACCTTGGGTTGAACCTACGTAAAAAATATCAATGAAAACAATACGTTGTTGTCTGTCTTGTCAACGTGATCTCCTGGGATGGCATATGAATAGTAGGTCATTTCATGCATTTCAAGTTTGTCGCGTGTCGTTTAATGCCATCCGCATTTTATGAGTTTTAGACATGCAGGAAACGACAACGTCATGTGACATATGTGGTCTTAGTCACATGACCTACAATTGCAGTTTGGTTAAGGTTAGGCATAAAACGACTTGGTTAGGTGTAGGGGGAAAAAATGTTTTGGTTTGGGTTTAAATCAGTTTAGTTATGTTATATACGTAATGTAGCTTACGTTACTTATGTGATGTAAGAAAAAAAAAGACAAGAATTTACAACAGTCAATATCAACTTTCTGATTCACACGTGACGCGTACTCTGGTCTCCTGGGTCAAGGTCCACTGCTTGTTTGATACATCCACCACCCCAACCTCCTCCAACTGCATACTTTCTCTCTCTTTATACTACATCATCTTACATTGTTTCCTCTATTGCATTCATGTCTAAATATTCATGAGAAAAGCTTAATGCGGATGAAATAAATCCATTTAGATAACATTAAGACACTGGCGTGTTATTCAGGCTGGTCTGTTGTTGTACCGGTTTATCAATAGAGACTTATAAATACATAATGTACTAAAAGTGTGAGCCTCACACAGTTTTCTCACTTCCTTCTAGTGGTATCTGTCCATGCAGATAGTTTTGCTTTTATTTGTTCAGGTTTTGAGATTTCTCTCTGAGATTTCTGACTCCACCCCAGTAAAATAGAGGCATACTGAATTTTGTTTGTGGATAAAGATGTGAATTTCCAGGAAAGAAGTCCCTGTTTTTGTGGATAACGCACAGAGCTCATCAGTTTTAATTGGAAATACTTTCTTCCATAAAAACATCTGAGACTTAGTGAATTATTGAAGGGATTTGAAAATGACTACTTTGATGGGCTTTGAATTAAAAAAAAAAATTAAAATACTAAAGTAAAAGTTAACTGATTAATAAAAAAAAATCACAGTGCCAAAGTCCTTGGATAAATCATAGTTGCTACAGAGAATTCTCACCGTCACTGCAGTCGCCCTCAGCTCTGCAGAAGCTTTTCAGACTCTTTGGCCTCATTTTGATCAACCTTGTTCACAGCTGCAGCAGGCAGCTGTTTTTAGTGAAAAAGCTACATGAAGTTATGCACTGCTCAGCATCAAACAGCAGACAGACAAAGTTAGCGGTGAACATAACGGAGCATTTAGCAGCTCGAGCCACATATTTCTCTCAAGAGATGGTGGAGGCCAAAACAGCTCAAAGAGAATGATTTTTTATGGTTTTGAGAGAACTTTTAGAGCACGAGAGGCAGGGGCAGGTTTGGGAGGATTTATTGTATTTAGGAGCAGGGTAAGACTGAGTTGTTGGCAGAGGGCAGGCAGTTTGAGGTCCGATGAGAGCTAGATGAAGGTTGGCACTGAAGAACACGACCAGTGGTGTGGTGAGTGGTAGGAGAAAAATAACTCCCGTCAGTAATATGGAGCAGCCAAGGGAGATGATACCACTGTGGCAGGCATCTGGCGAGAAGGAAAGGAGAGGCAAGTGGTTTGATGCAGCAGCAGATGAGATTATTGGGTTCAGGTGTGGAGAACGAACAGGTGATCCAGAGGCAGGAAGCTGTGCCCACGCCAAACACACAAGGCCTTTTTAAAAAACGTTCCACCCTCTCCCTATCCACTTCCATTCTGCAGAGACGTCCGCCACATTAAGTGCCATCCCAAACCAATTACCCTGGAGTAGAAGTGGCTTATAACAGCAAGTCTGCACCGATGCTGACCTACTGACCATGTGTAACACCGTGTTGTGTTTTTCATGGAAGACGCTCTGGACAAAAGTTCCATGTGACTAGGCGTACAAAAGTGAACTGCTCAAATATTGTCAAACAGAAGTTCAAACTTACAGGTAACATTGTATTTATAGTATAGTATACTGTAGTCTAGAAAACGGAAGATATGTTCATTTGAATGTAAAGTGTTGTATATTTACAGGGATTGATGCTAAAACTAAGCAACTTATAAACGTCACAGTTAAAAATTTGATGTTTACCAACAAAGCAAATAGGTATAATAGAATATGCTGAAACCATGGTTACAAAAAGGTGCAACAGTTGCTGTTTTCTCTGGAGAGAGGGAAGTTCGTCCCAAAGCTTATTGCCGCTGCCCTTCACCTTATTGAGGGTGCTTCATTCAGCTGCGAATGTGACTCCAAACAGTGGGAGTGGGTAGCGTCCACAAACACACACAGACACTGGGAAAGTGTCTGTGGGAGGGAGCACAAGGAGTCAGCCATGACAGGGAATATTGGTATTTTGATCCAATGTTAATATTAAATTTACTAAATAGTGCAGCTTTAACTCTCAAGTCAATATAATATTTAGAGAGGGGTTGCTTTGTAACATGTACTGTATGTATGAAAAAATCGTGAAAAATGAGTGAGCCCTATTTACTGACTAATTGATAAATGTATTAAATATAAAATTATAATATAATATAATATATGAAATAATAGCAAGGTTGACATCTATCTGACGCCAAATTGAAAGTTTAAATTTGAACTGTTCCTGCTCTAATTTGCCTCATATTTTCATGCTGTGTAGCGCTGAAATATATGAAATCACAAGACACCCACTTCGCCTTAAATCAGACATGAGAGCATGAACCTTTCCTTGACCATGACCGCCAAGTTAGCAAGAATTCTTGGCTTTGGACCTCCACGCATTCACGGACCGTCAGCTTCCCCGGCGATGCTGACATCCCCCAAACCTCCCTCCCAAAGGTCCTTCCTCTTTCAGTAAGAATCAAATCTGTTAATACCTGACGAGTCCTATAAACTGGCTGTCCATCAAGACTGACTTTGCTGTTTTTTTGAGAGCGGCGAACGAGAGGATGTGAAGCCTGGAGGCCTCGGGGAGTCACAGCTCTGATTGCAGCTCACAGTCTGCCTGTGACGGGGAAAACGGGTGAACCAACAGCAGACTTTGTAGATATCATGTCATCTGCCTGGATAACCAGCAAAGCAACCTGAGATATACAGTAGGTCATGCATAGTTATCTCAGCATTTGGAAAAGAGTGTGTGATCATCATATGGACCATGGCACGGAGGATGGGCCTTGCTTTTTGGACAGCCTTACCTGATCATTCATTTCAGAAACATTTTCTTACTCATTAGATGTTGCAGAACGATGACTTCAGTGTTGGCTTTGAAGTCTGAAAATGGCACTAGTTTTGGTGATACCTTTGATATACTGTAGCACTGTTGTCATGTCAAAATGTCACATTGTAATGCCATTTTTAAAAAATGAAATACTGATATCATAATACACATAATATTGTGTACATAATGCAGTGCAGATGTTGGGCCTTGTGGATCATTTGTTTATCAGTTCATCTGGTTGCCTTTTCACTATTCATTAAGAGTAATAATGTTCTGTTGGTATGCTGTTGTACAGTTATGGTTACAGAATCTCTCTCCACCTCCATACACTCCTGTTTCGAGTGACATTCATCTGCCAAAACAAAGACAAAACACCCAACAAACAAAGTTAAACATGAATTTGTCTGATAGCATTACTTTTTTCAAATTTTCTAAATATGATAATATCATTATAATGAATTCTTTTGACCATGAGAATTGTGTATTGAAAATCTGACTTCAGTTAGTGCCTCTCCTGCCTGGCTGCTGACAGCGATGCCAGCTATAGACTCAGTCACACAGCGTAGTGGTCGGGGAGGCTACCAGTGAGCTTTGCTGATTTTGCGAAAGCTCTGTGCTAAGCTCTGCTGAATTGCACTCAATTACTCAACCAATCAGTTAGTGGTTTCGAGACAAGACTCTGTAAGAAATAGACCCAAATGCAGCTATTTTGCTTGCTCCATGTCGAAAAAAAAATAAAAATAAAAATAATATTTTGTCTGACAAAACTGACTCATCTGAAGAATTGAATTGTGAAAGGTAAGTGGTGGATCAACAGGGGCCCGCTAACAGTGGTCACCCGTCATGGTCACTCTGAGCATGACTACGAGAGGTAAGAGAGAAAATATTGTCTTCTTGTTGTTTGTATTTTGGGGGAACCAACCCTTCAAAGATGATCTGATGTGTGCCATTATGTACTAAATACACAAAAGGTATGATTGACATTGCACATTGTACTTGAATTTGCTGGGTGATCGTTCAGTCACTGGACTTTACAGCACCGTCACCACACCGCAGTTATTTTGTATTTTGTATACTACAAGCAATGGGGAAAAATTAACTTTCTAAAAGAGAAAAGAGACAGTCATCCCTTAGACAACTTCAGATCCTTCCTTTACTGTATTACAGCTTTATTCCACAGGAGGGCAGAAGCAGCTTGTGTGGACACGTTTCAGCAAAAGTTGACTTAAACCCTCGACTTTGCTTTAAGTCTCATCCTCCCCTCAGCGGTGAACAACAGCCCACTAGCTGTTTACAGCAGGAGTTGGCAGCCTGACAAGCAAATCTAATGCAACAGTCAATTAGGATCTACTCCCTGTATGTCAGGCATAAGCAGATACAGCTGTTCCTGGATGAAGCAGCAGCTCCAGGGAAAGCAGTATAGGACATACATGTTGAAAGAGAGGAAACACTCAGCACTGCCCTCAACACTAAATATAGGGAATCCACAAGTACAAGCCTTTCTCTCTGACAAGAATAATCATGGAAGTCCTGATTTGGAAGTTTTGATACTGCCCCAGACACAGAAAGGCAGAGAATGTGATAAATTATCTGGGGGAGTCAGCAGGATGAATTTTTCTCTTTGTTTCCAAAAAAGAGCAGCACTTACAGAAAATCACTCCACAAGCGGAAAAGAAACGAAAAGAAAAGAAAAGACTACTGACCAGCAAATAAGGGCACCAAAGCAAAAACCTCGTAGCACCAGAAGCAAAGACAAAAAAACCCACCACAGTAGGGCTAATAGGGGGCTTATACAGTATGTTAACACAGAAGCTGTGTATTGTATAGTCATCAGAGACAATATACAGTGCCAATAAAAAATAATTAAGTTTTGTTGTTTTACAGCATAGATTTAATCTAATTACACTTACAAAAATATTAAACTCCCCTTCCAGTCAGATCTGTGTTTCTCTTCTTGTTCCTCCAGTTGAGTGTTTGAGCTTCACTGTTTAGAATGATGTATATGCAGAGTCTGACACTGTAAGGCTGTTTTCACATTCATTGCTGAAAGTGTCAATTTTCTCTGAGCTCACTGAAAATCTGATTTGAAGGGGCAAGGCCTACAAGCATGATTTGTGACATCACAAATGATTTGGAAGCATGAGGTGGAAACTTGAAGCTGAGAATGGACTTTACAGTGAAGGAGGAGACATCTTGTGTCAAGCAGGAAAACTTGTGACATGAAACATATTTGCATATTCATATATTCTGGAATTTTGTAATGAGGAAGAAGCAGTAGGTGCCATTTTAACAAGTCCAATGTGGGAATTTTTCTGCAAAAACCATGTCAGACACTCATAAGAGAATTTTATGTATGCCTCAATACATGTGTGGAGGAGATCTCTAAACAAGGGGCTTACCTGTTTGTAGATGAGAGGTTACAGGTGACTGTATTATAGACATAAAATCTATATTGAAAGATTCAAAATTAACCATTTATTTTCCTTATAATATCTGAACTTTGATTAACTCTTCCCGAAGCATTATGCAATATGACCACCTGTCATCATGTGACCATCCACTGATGAAGTTCATTAGATGTGGTTGAAAGCTCAGGAAAGGCTATAATTAATAATCCTTAAGTAAAGGTCCTTCTCTGTCAAACTTGATCAAAATATGTTGTTTACTGGCCAGAAACATGTCATCACATGACAGCAGCTGTGATGGGGTTTTTTCTTCCACCTTTCTTATGACATAATCCACTGTAGATTTCCTTATTTCTGAGTGCTTAACTGAAAACCTGGATTAATTAGTGTGTCATATTCTTGCGTGTGAAGGAGCAGCTATTATCAGATAACTAGACAGAAGGGACTCTGTGTAATTCAGAGCATACTCTTTTCCACTGATGATGTATCATTTACTTTTTTTTTTCCTCTGGGGAGCACAGTTCTATTGTTGATACAGCCCATAATTTTGATTTATCCTTTGGGTAAATAAAGAGCGGTTTGCTCTGGCCCTTGGAAGAGCACAGCCTTCAAATCACTTGATCATTAATCCACACATTGTTTTATTTACTCCTCGCTCTTAGCAACTAGGAGACAGAGTGGAGGAGGACAAGGGGGGACACTCTGGGGTCAAAAACAAGCGATCTACTGTGCCTATTGGGTGGAGGCGAGTGGGGGAGGATGGGTTGACATTGCAGGGTGATTTAAAAATGCTGCCTGCTGGAAGTTTCAGGTGGTGCTATGGTGAAAGATTTCTGGATAATGTCGGCAACAGAGGTGAGCAGCAGCTAAAAACCCAGAAACCCCCTGAGGGTGGGATTGAACTTGGGGAAAACATTCCACTGCAGGTCAACAGGGCATGTTCACCTACGATTCCCCCACCCACCCCCTACACCCAAACATAAACCTGAGTGCCCAGCCATGTAGCCAGATTACTCACCATAATGAGCTTACCATGCAAATCAAGTGATCATAGGCTTTTCCTCATTTTTCAAAGCATTTTTTTTCATGCAACTATAAGGCAGATAACCTATTATCTGCATTCAGTCATATTTAGTTAAGGCACATTAAGAAAACCGCAGTTTATCATTGGAGTGTTCTTCCAGTCCAACAGGGACCTCCATCCATCCATTCATTATCTATCGCCACTTATCCTATGCAGGAGCCTATCCCAGCCTATCCCAGCTGTCATTGGGCGAGAGGCGGGGTACACCCTGGACAGGTCACCAGTTCATCACAGGGCTGACATATAGAGACAAACAACCACAAGCTCACATTCACACCTACGGGCAATTTAGAGTCACCAATTAACCTAACCTGCATGTCCTTGGATGTGGGAGGAAGCCGGAGTACCCGGAGAGAACCCACGCGGACACGGGGAGAGCATGCAAACTCCAACAGGGACCTGTTGTATGATATTCCTCCGTCTGCCCCTGTCCTTTTCTGTCATCTCTCCACTGTTATGTCTATGAATGTGAAATTATGCTTCTGAGGAGACACAGAGAAAGAGAAAGGTGTTACGGTAATCGTATGTTTTAAAGGTTCGCAGAGGAGCTGGCATGCACACAAAACTCAATAAAGTGTAGACCTTGCGCTTAGGAAAAAAACATTATGGTTTGGGTTCAAATCAGTTTAGTTATGTTATGTATGTCACGTACTGTACTGTAAGTTCAAAACAATATGTAACATAACTTACAGACATGATTTAACACCAGTCAATATCAACTTTTCGGTTTCACACAGGACACAAACTCAGGTCTCCTGGGTCAAGGTCCACTGCTTGTTTGACCCATCCACCACCCCAACCTCCTCCAAGTCAGGACTTTCTCGCTCTACTACGTCATATTACGTTGTTTTCTCTATTGCATTCACCCCTGAAATTCATGAAAAAAATCAATATGGACGGTGTTAAATGACAAACGAAAAGCAAAAAATGCATTTTGATAACACGCAAAATGACTGACGTGTTATTCATATGCCATTTGGTGACACCAGGCTGCAGTCACTCACATTTTCATCTTCAAGCAGGTGTCTTCATTTAAAATGTCAAAAGGACTAAAATGTAAAGAATACTTTACAGGATTCCCACCAGTCATGGAATTTCTGGAATATCATGGAATTTTAAAAAGTCTATTCCAGACAATGAAAGTCAGGGGATTTGTTAATTTTTTGGGCCAAGACATGGAATATCATGGAAGTTTAATTTTAGTTGCCATTTATCAAAATGTAATATTTTCCATTCAGTATTGTTCTTTATCGGTTGTTTCAGGCGTTTCCTGTATTGCATGCAGTGGTTGCCGTGGTTACTTGATTTTTCAGCGCCCACTTATCACCTTCCTGCTCATCAACAACTGACAGTCACTTCAGTCAAGATATGCAGTCTGCTGTACCTGCTACCTGTGACATTTGGCTGTTGACAATTAACAATTGACGGTTATAGAACGTCAGAAGTCACGAAGATTCCACCATTCATTTACAAGACCTATGCAACAAAGTTTGAATGAAGTTTCTACGTTCTTGAGTTATTGCACGCAGAAATCGGTACAAAGAAGAACAAGCCTAGGAATAACAATACAGTGCATGCAAAGCAATGACTGAAAGTTATTAGACAAGCTAGATAAAGTTCTGAGTCTTCTCGAGCCATTAGTTATAGATGATGTCCATGATTTCATCTATAACTTTCCCTCCAGGTCCTCGATGGCTTTCTTCACACACTTACTCGAGATGTCTCTCCATTCTATCTGAACCCTTTCTTAGTAAGAGGCTCTAGCCAGACCTATAGGCACTGATTGACCCTTTAAACCACGTATCTCTAGGCTACTTTGACGCACATGGCCACCTACAGAGAACATTTGGTAATAGCAGCATGGTAAATCAGTTCAAAGTGACACTTAACTACAGAACACCCTTATACAGTGGCAGTCACATTATGACAGGTATTAATGTTTTCACTCAAATCCCTATATTACATATGGAGTTTCCATTCATCAACCAAAATCCTTCACATGTTCACATCTGATACTTCAGAGCTAAGTGCATGTAAGTATTCAAGGAAGTAATAGCCATTAATTTTGTTTTCATTTAAGAACAAATATTTTTGCTCAAAGTTTGTTGCAAGTGTGTTTATAAGGGTGTGTAGGCCTAGTCTTGTGATCATTAATGTTTAAGCAGTGAAAACTGCTCAGCACAAAGGTGGCCTGTTTTTTAATTCATTATAAGTCATGGAAATTTAGCTTTTTAGTCAGGGAATTTGATATTTGACTTAGAGTGGGAACCCTGACTTTAGTAACATTAGACTCTAATTCTGATTGTTTGTCATTAATATTATGAATATTCGTTACAGATGGGTAAATAGATAGACTGGCTCTGATGATGATATGAAGCACAGTGTCCTGAGACACTAAAACTTTTTTGCACAGGTGACAGCTATTTACAGGCACTTTAAAGGACTTTTCAACAGCTCAGTCATAAAGTTTAATTTTTTTAATTTTTTTTACAAATTTCTTTACTCCTATCATCTGGTTTAAAACAGGTTGAATGAATGAAAGCTGTTATTTAGCAGTGCTTTATGCATATCTCCATTCTGTTATTAATTATTTATGCAAATATAGCAGCGTTACTTTCAGTGCAGCATTTTCCAATATTACTGTTTCAGGTGACTCAGCATTTTTGCCTTCAAGTTTCAAGTCAAGTAAAGTCTGACAGCATACAGACAGCTTTCATTTTAGTTCATTCATATTATCTATTACTATTCATTTTTGGGACAACTGCTCATAATTAGGGACTATCACAAGTCTTTCATGTTTCATGATGTCTGGTTGTCCTAGATCCTCAAATTTTTCCTACAAAGCCATCAGAGGTTTGTACATTCATGTTCCCGGCAGGATGAATCCCACTGATTTTAAAGATACCCCGACATTTCTAGTGACATCAGGTCAAAATTTCAATTAGCTCAATACTGTGATTTATGACCAAATGCCCCTCAGCATTTAATAGCAGATTTGATCTTTTTAGGTGGAGCCAGCCAAAGGCGTACTGGCCATCGGGGGTACCGGGAGTTTTCCTGGTGGATCGGTGGACAATTGGGCCAATAAACCACATAGTATTTAAATAGAGACAAAAAAAAAACTGCAGTTGAAAATCTATCAGTATGTGCTTTGATTGACTGGCCTATCGTGTTGTGTGGTCACTGGCCCAGACGGGGGTGGGGCAGGGCCGTTTTTATATGATTGGCTATGGTCTACCAAATTGTTTCACATATCCCTACCTTGTAGCAAGTTAACTTTGGTCCACGTAGATCCGTCCCAGCCCCTTTCCCGTCACTGTTGTCAATCAGTCAGCCACTCCACATCAGAATTTAATGAAGTGGATGAAACGTGGACCTAACCCCTAGCCCAGTTATCTGTGCTTAAAACATCATGGATAAAAAACATGCAACGAAACGCAAAGGTGGTGCTGAAAAGTTGAGGGACAAAGAAAAGAAGTCCCTCGAGGCAGGTGCAGCAAAGTGCCTAAAAATGACAGACTTTTGTTTTGGTGCTGCTGCTACTTCTACCGCCACCAGTGGAGAAGGCAGTGAGGATGCCGGCGGCCCCAGTAGTAGCAGTAACGTGGGTAAACATGAGACAGATAGCAGAGATGGGGGCAATAGGCATAGCAAGACAGAGTCAGAGCCAGCACAGCCCCCAGAGCCCAGGTAAAGCACCGGTGACATGGTAAGGATGATGATGAGGCTTATTTGGCTAGCTTGCTTTTTATGCCATACATTTTCCAGAGAGGTAAGTGAGTTTCTGCAGTGATAAATTAAAAAAGTGTACACAAGCTTTAGAGTTTGTGTATTAGTCATTTTACCTATTTTTTAGTGCAGATAGAAATTGTTGTTCATATCTTTTCAAATACAATTTTTTAAAATCGCCTGTAGAGTGTTTTTTTTGTTACCCTCTAGCCGTTGATTTTGGGTATAGGCAGTATCATTTTATTCCATGAGAGCTAGATATACAGTACGTGTTTCTAGTTTTGAAAATTAATTTTAATGGCTTATTTCGTGATGTACTGTACTTGCATAAAGTTCTCAAGAATGCAGGAATAAAGGTCTCGAAAGAACCAGACCCCCCCAAAAATGCTTTGTCTGGAGAGTGGGCTGACCAGGGAAACAGTTTGCCCCAGTCCGCCCCTGGAGCCAGCCAAACGATGTCACGTTCAGAAAACCATTGCCTGTGCCACATGTTAGAGTTTGGCAGCTGGTTAGCATTGTCACATGGTTCTGTGATGTTTGTGCCATTGACTGTATATAAAGGTGGACGACATGAGAGCTCCCCAAATTGAAGCCAAAATATCTGGATCGCCCCCTGGTGGCTGGCTGCAGTATAGGTCATAAACCCCTCCCTCTATGATATCAGGTAGGACATGGGCCAGAATAAAAACTCAAAGTATACCTCAAATAAAATTTTCCGAAAGATGGTTTTTGACGTTTTAGGTAGTTCTTATCACGCTGATGTATGTTCAGGTGTTAATTTTTCTGATCAGTTTGGTTTTAATTAGTTACTTGATGCTATAAAAAGGGGCTGAAACGTCATGATTGACAGCTGAGCCCTGCTCTCGATTGGGTGGGCGGGTGTATGGGCAGCTCTGCCACCTGATCACTACTACGCAGAGTCTGGCTCCAAATGACGTCACCAGCACAAGATGGCAGCGCTCGTATCCAGGATATTTTGGCTTCATTTTTGTACAGTGGGAGGAGGTGGAGATGCTTTGTCCCTCTTTATTTATGTTAATGCTTCTGACTCAATGACGAGCAGGGCTCAGCTGTCAATCATGACAAACTGATCAGAAAAATGAAGACTTGAACATCTTTGCATACAGTCCCTCGGAGGAAGTAGAGACGCATCATCCATCTTTATGTCAATGGTTTGTCCATGCACAATTATCAGCAATTGTCCCCTCCAACACTTCAATATTTTCAGCTGTATATAACTTTACAGGCTCTGGTGTCCCTTTCTTGTTGCAGTGCTGCTAATAAGTAACGTGTCCAGGGTTAAGTAACAATTCTCCCCTGCCCATTTGACTCATTCAGTACACCTCACACTTCTTATCATCACTTAGTATGTTACTTTCCCTTCACTGACTTTTTCTCTCTCTTTATGCCTTACACTCCCTATAACCCCACAGCCCCCAAACCACACCCTGTCCCCCAGGCCTGCAGCCTCAGCTTCACCCTGAGGCAGTAATAAGTGGTCAGACCTTCATCCCAGTATATGCTTGCCCTGCTCTCCATCACCAACCAATTGAAAAACCACAATTGCCCCAGTCTGCGGTGCACACCATGCAGGGCAGGCGAGGCGAACACGTGTTTTGATAGGTATACTTCATCTAGATTATTCAGGTGTGTTTGCCTTGGCAGGAGCCCACCACAGAAAACACATTATACCTCCCTCGCAGAGCAAGTCAAGTTTTAAAGACCTTTAATACAAGTCATACTCTAAAACCACAGAGCAGCATGGTGGAACCAAGTCACCTCCTTATTCACTGCTACTGTCACATTATATCACTTAGTCATGTTAACTGCAGTCTAGGAAATTTACTGTAACATAGTGAAATTAATGTTTTTTTATCTGCTTCATCTGCATCTGTTCTGTTAAGACTTTCCTACAATTACTAGAATGCCTTTCACTAGCTTACAGAGAACACATTTGCAAAGTTTGAGAAGTAATGTTAAGTAATGTTCGACGTCGGATTTAAGTCCTGTCCATTGTCCACATAATGTAGACAGTTTTATATGGTTGACGGTTGGAGCTCTACAAGGTTTGTATGGCTTGAAATTCTCTCACAGCAGTACAAAAGATGAGCAACTGCATTCAAAAATGTAAGGTTACGTTATTGTAACCCTTGGTCTGTAAGCACAGGCAGAGCCCTTTTCTTTGGTACAAAGTCAAAAGCTGTGCATCAAAATGTAAAGAGAGTAGTAAAGTAATCATAAAAGGAGGATGTACTCTTACCTGCATTTCTAATGATAAGAGGGAAGTTTGTAGAAAATTGGTTTAAAAAATTCAGCAATTTAAATTCTGCTGTCATTCACACTGTGCCAGGGACTCATTGGTATTGTAGTATTTATAGCTGTGAGCAATACCAAGGAGACAGAAAATACATGATTTCTCAGAAATTACATATGGCCATGAGAACATTAAACTTGTAGTGTTGTTAAGTCATAATTTACCCCAAGAAATTCAGCTAACATCTTAATAGCTTTCTGTGGTGGCCAGAGAGGGAAGTTGGTTTACACTCAGGGTGTAAAAAATTTCAGGAGCAAATGGTGATATTTAAGGAACTGGTTTTCAGTCTCCAGGTACTTGTGCTTCCCCCGTTTCGGGCAAATTATCAAATAATTTAATAGAATGTAAGGAGATTTAATGGGCCTCCTTCAGTTATCAAGCTGCTCTCCTGTGGAACCATCTTCCAGTCTCGGTCCGGGGGGCAGACACCCTCTCTTCATTTAAGAGTAGGCTTCAAAACCTTCCTTTTTGATAAAGCTTATAGTTAGGGCTGACACAGGCCGGCCCCTAGTTATGCTGCTATAGGCATAGACTGCCGAGGGACTTCCCATGATGCACTGAGCTCCTCTCT
>JBBPCS010000050.1:126872-137123 GCA_037974645.1 Hollardia meadi | reverse complement strand
CCCCCCCCCCCCCCCCCCCCCCCAAAAAAAAGAAAATCTGTCTTTGTTTTATGTCTTTAATTATTATTTTGATTTAGATTTTTTTTCTTTTTTATCAAGTTAAACATTACATTTTCTGCAAATCAATATTAAGGTCTAAATTTTATTTTCAAGCCTTCTCCATAATGCCAGTTGAGAAAAAAACATATTTTATCTTATTTGCAGAAACATATATATTTGATCTAAAAAAAAATATTACAATCAATCTACAAAATGCCCAAATCAGTCCTAATGTTGAAAAAGGGAATCTTATTTTTAAAACAAATGTTTTTTCCCCATTTCTACTTAAACCACTCTTGTGCAGAGTTGTATTTTATTTTGAATGAAAAAACAATGAACTACATTTCAAAAAAAATCCTACAGCTTTATGGTTTGTGATTAGAAATTTATATTACAAAATGGGTTAGAGCTAGACTGGGATATTAACTCTAGCTGGCAATCTAACATCAGTCCAGGCCAATCACAACAGACTACAACAGACTTTATTATATTACAGTTCAATACAATAGCTCTGTTCTCTCTTAGTTCTATTTATGATGTGTATATATGATGTGATATAGGTTTTTGTTGGAAATATCTAAATTCAGTGACATTACATACATTACAATAAATATTGAAATTAAAGTGGTGCTGTTCGACATGAGAGACTCTAATGCAGTCCAGTACAACTGTCACCTTAATGCTAAAACATAGAATTGAATGACCCCCCGCTGTGACAATAATGTCAAGCAGAACCTGAACATTATAGGAATTATAAAAGCAGTAGTGGTGGCAGAGCTGTTGTATGGGACTGCAGTGTCTTTAAGTTTTATTGCTACACAAAAACGGCTTCAAACACATCCAGAACAGTTGAAAAACAGCCTCAAAGCTTCAGTTATAAATATACATGTACATCATTTGTGGGCATGTTTGGATGCTAGGCTACTTTATTCCCCTGCATTTCAGAGGCAAATATTATAGGATATGTTTTATTCCACTAGCACATCTAGCCCGTCTGGCAGCTTTAGTCACTTTTCAGATTAAGATTTTTTCTAACCTTTATGTGACCAAGACATAATAACAATTGTTAGGCCCCTATGCATGATGCATTAATGCATCATGTTAATCATGTTTTGTGTGTAAAATATATTAGACCACCCAACAGTATATTAATCAGCTACACCTCCATGAAATAGGCCTACATCTTAAAATGTGAATTATGCAACAGGCTAATGGAATAATAATGTAATAGTAGGCCTAAAACACTCGCAGTGGTCATTTTTAGCCATAAGAGTACTTTTACCTTTAAGTATAGGTATTTGGATGATAATACTTGTACTTCAGTATATTTTCAGAGCAGGAGTTTTAGGCTAGTGGCGTATTTTCACAGTGCGCTGTTACTTTACTCAGGTAAATGATGCGACTTCTTCCATCACTTCTTCCGTGCAGTTTGAACACTGTTCTGACACTCCGAGCCAATCAGCTGCAGGCCACCGGCTCTGAAGACCGGACTGAGAGCTCGGAACAAAAAACGGGAGTTACATGTTCGAATCTGTCCAAAATTACTGTGAAGAAACAACCAAATAACATCAACGTCCCTCCACCTCCAAGAAAAAAAAATCAGACATTTTGATGTTTCATTTGTATTTTAATGTATACTCGTTGTCTTCTTAAGCAGCCTATTTTCTTTTTTTGTTTTTTTCAAAATAAAATAACAAGAAATTCGGCATATTCTTCGCAACAGCTCTGTGGTTAGGCTGTGCTCTGCCTCTGGATGTTTTTACAGGCTCCGCGTGTTTCCCCTGCGGCTGGCTGAGCGCAATGACTAATGTTAAAACGGGGGTGGGGGGGTACCAGAATTACAACATTTAATATCCATAAAATGTCACATATAACATTACGATATATTCAGACATGTCAGTCAACCCACCAGGCGTCACGTCCCCTGGCGTGCGTAACATTAAGAAGAAAAACAAAACCTTAAATTAAATATAAATAGTGGACACAGAATCAATAATAAAATGTAGATATGTACAAGTGTGCAACATGGCAACAATGTTTGATCACACCACCAGCATGTCGTGGAGTCCACGTCACTTTCCACTATATGTGCGCGCACATGTGGCCGGTGTCAGGTTCTCCTATCACTATCAGCTGTCCGAGTCCACCTCGCTTTTGCTCTCCTCGGTTTTCTCCGCAGACGCTTTGGTCGATTTGTTCCATTTCTGAGAGTTCTCTGATTCCTCTGACGAAGACCTTTTCTGCCTCCTCCACTTTGCGCGTCTGTTTTTGAACCAAACCTACGTGATTTAAAAAACAACAACAACAACACAATTTTAATATCGAAGCCGGACGTATTTTCTTTAACTACAATATTCGCGGTTAGACCGATTAGAGCGCGAAATTAGAGCCGTACAGGTACCAAACCATGGTGTCACACGAGCTCTCTAATTACTCATCACACACACACACACGCGCGTGTTTCTTTATGCATATCATTAAAAACTATTCATTTAATGACATCTTTTTCTTTTTGTTGTAATGTGTCGTTCAAACATCGGAACATTGTGAGGAATAGTGTGTGGATATCTGGAAGTTCCCTGTGTTGAACCCACAGTTTTCCTTTCTCTCTCACACATTGCGTCAACTCAGTTTTATTAATGTAGCCCGAAATCACTAATTTCCGTCTTTGCAGTGCGTTATTGATATATGATATCACGAGAAGTCTAGTCGGAGGATATTTAACTAATTTAATTTAATAACGTCAAACGTCACGGGGACCCTGTAATTCAGCTGCATTTTGTAAAATCCCATTATTATTATTATTATTATTAATTTTAGTTGCTTGATGTCTCTTCTGCTTTTTTTCATTCACTTCGAAAAATGTTGAATTGTTTTCTCGCTCGATGAATCCAGCTTTGTTGTAAATTCATTAAAACTGCACAGTCAAAAATAAATAAATAAATAAAACAAAACAAATATAGGCCTACGACTGCAATATTTCACCTTTTTGCGATTAGCTAACTGCGTACTTATTTTAAGGCCAAAGATTTAATATATTTTTTAAAAATCTCCTTTTCCTCTCTTTTTAAATTGAAATAAAAAAATTGGGACAGGGGGCGAGACAAAAATCCTAGTTAAAAATTATCTGTAACAAGTGAATGTTTTAATAATAGCATAATAATGATAATGATAATAATAATAATAATAATAATAACACCCAGCGTGCCATCTCTTTAACAGACTGACGCTATATGAATTAGTCTTGATAACTCTGCTCTATAATATTTGTTACTGTAATGAGGCCTGCTAATTTTACAATAAATGGAACTAAACTCTGAAACGACAGCCACCGCAGTGTTGCTCTGCCCTACTCAACCACTTGGATCAGAATCAGCGGAGTGAATGTTTACTGACCTCGACCTTCTCCTCCCGGAGGTGGACCTTGCGGGCCAGCTGCTCCCGGGTGCCGACGTCCGGGTACTTGGTCTCCTGGAAGAGGCCCTCCAGAGCCTCCAGCTGCTCGTCGGTGAAGATGGTGCGGTGTCTCCGCTTCCTGCGGCAGTGCAGCTGGTTGAGGAGCTGCAGCTCGGTTCGCGACAGGCTGCTCATGTTCATGTAGGACATCATCTGGTGCGGGACCGGAGAAATGAGCACCGAGCCCGGGCTGTCGTAGCCTGCATGGCGGAGGGGACGGAGAACACACACGGTGAATTGAAAGGGTTGGAACAATCAAGGTGTCACGGCGGATATATACATATAAATAGTGTTCATGAGTAATGTGGCTAATTGGAAAGTCTGGCTTCGGTTGTTTACACGCAGATTACAGCCGATGCGTAAAATAGCGGAAATATGAACCTTTGAGATAAACTTTGTCATTTTATCCACGTGAATATTGTGGTTCAGGCATAAAAAATAACCAAAAACAGTCTTTTATTTTGGATAACACAAGTATGTTCATAAGCAGCGATTTGGAAAGAGATCAGTGACATTAATCCTGTGGTCATCACACGAACCATGCAGACATCACACATGCGTTTGGCATCAGATGTGAACAGTGTTGGAAATTGATTTCTATGTGTTCTGATTTTAATGCACGCGTAAAATAACTTGTTTGGATTAAAAAGATAATTTTGTCTTCGCGAGGAAATTTGTTTTGGAAACACGTATTTAAAGCGTCATGTGTTACAAACTTGTGAGGAATCACTATCAGTCCTTTAAATAGAGAAGTGTCAGAATTTTGGGGGCCTGACGCAGCAAATAAAACCACTGTTTAATACAAAATACCACTTTATATTCCCGTTAATGAAAACACGAGAAAACTTTAGGCCTGTTGCATTTGAAACATATAAAAAAAGATCGATTATGTTGCTTTCTTTACTGAGGAGTTCCACGCCAGAGTTTGAGTTGGTCAAAGTGTGAAGAAAACAAGAGTTTGGTCGTCCTACCTGTCGGGATGCAGGGGCACTGCTGCGGGCTGAGGCCGGGCACAGAGCTGCAGCACGGCGGACCTCCTCCGGCGCCCTGGACATGCAGCTGTCCGTAGTAGTAGCCGTTATATCCTATCCTGGTCCCGTTCACTGACTGAATCCCGGGGGGAGAAGGCCCGCAAGTGGACGAGTACAGTCCGTTGTAGTCGGTGTAGATAGAGTCCGTGAGGCCGGCGGACAGCACCACCGGGCCGCTCCGGTGCAGCAGCAGCGGCTCCTTGCAGCTCGGTCGGCCGGACAGGATGCTGTCTATGCTGAACATCCCGGCGGGCATCACCCCGGTGCGGAGACGGGAAAAGGGAAAAGTCGGGAAAGTGAAAGTTGCTCGGTGAAATCAAACGTCCTGGACTGAAAGATTCCCGTGCTCCGTGGAAGAAGTTCTCCTAAAACTGCGTCATGATGACTCTGGATGAGTGCTTTTCTTCCCTGCATGCGCGACTCCGCGAGCTCGCCTCGGGGATGCGGACAATTGGTTTTAATGGGTCCAGTTGAGCGGCAGGGCTGGTTTTATAGTCCGCTGACGTCACACGGCGAAGTGGCTGCTCTGGGATCAGCTGCTGCAGCTCGCGGCGTGAACGGCCGCAGGTCTGTGTATTGAGAATTAATTCAATTAAGATAATCCGCACTGTTTGCAGACTTTTGGAAACTCTGTTGCATGGTCACAGAGGCTCTTCCTTCAGAGTAATCCGATTATTTCCTTGTCAGCGAAGGCATGACACATTTACATCAGTGTTTACAATGAGGGGCCTTCATAAAGTCAGTCAACCCCTAAACACGACACCCAAAAATAAGGAATTTATCAACCACTTCAGCTCCATGTTGGGCCGGTGGGGTGACAGGATTTTTAAAAACAGTTGTCAGTAGGTGTAGAAGAGGAAAACAGTTTTTGTTGCTTTTATTTAGGCCATAACAAGCTATTTAACAATAATCCACAGCTCGCAGGCAATTTTGCGCATAGCAGCATTTCGAGATTGTTATTTTTAATTTGACAATTTTAAGTCATCAGGCAATTTCTCACCTATTGATAAAGCCTGAAATTGACGTCACAAAAACCAATAAAAAATGTTAAATGTAGCCCATTTAAAGGGGCGAAATACAGGATAGGATCTATGTTGTAAGGCGGTTGATGTGTGGCGGAGGACTACCTTTAAGCTAAATTATTCTTATTAATTATTATTCTTATTATGAAATTCTTATCATAGAGGTTAAAAACAACACATTGAGCTGTTGCTACACGGACTGAGATGTGAGTAAAGGTGCAGTAAAGCCTGTACTCGCTTGTTTCTCTCCTCCTCGTCAGTAAATGAATATTAACCATATTTCCATGTCAGACAGAAGCCACTAGCGTTATATCTGGGCTTCATTTCATTATCCACACTCCGCTCGCTGCTCCGCGGGGAGCAGATCAGCGCGTTTCCTCCCAGCAGCAGCTCTCTCTCTGCGGGTCAACAATGGCGAACATTTACCCCCTGACCGGGATAAGATAACGGCCCATTATCGCCTCCATTCAGCCTGGAAAAGAAGAGAATTTATTGCATATTTACACCGCTAATCAACATGGGCCGAGTGCCGCTGCTGGGAAAATGTGGAGGAACGTGGATTCACCAGTTCAGACCTTAATGGGACTCACTGATTGCATTTAGCACTCAATGGGGTCTTAACACATGCTCATGTCAGGCTGACAGATAGGTTTGTGATTTGAACATGCGCCGTTTAGATTTAGGAAATGATTAGCGCGATATGGGCGCAGAGTCACAGCTCTGTTTGACGCTTATTGTCCTCCACTAATGCGTTAAAACAACTCATCTCCAAAGAACAATTCCACGGGCGAAAATATGAGCTATGTCTATTTTCAATCACGGTCATTTTAAATTGTGGATAAAAAAAATTTTTTATTCACGTCAGCCTGCTGACAGCATTAAATTATAGCTGCTGGATAAGATAGAAGGCATTTTAAAATGTTCTTTGCTCAACATTTTTGAGGTGTTTATTGGTATTATTATTTTAACACGGACTTGTCATTTTATTCTTGTTGCATGAATTGTATTTTTAGGGGAAACAAAAACAAACCGAAAAATAGGCGATTGTTGCGGGTGAAGATTGGGGTCTTCTGATAATATAATATATCAAAAATTGACCAGTTTCACCCAGTTGACCCTTTATTGATGCCACAGTGCAATAATGTGCCATATAGGTATAAATATGTGTTTTTCTTTTCTACTTTCAGAGGAAAACAAGTCACAGAACACCTTGAATTCTAACTTACATATGTATTCAGTTTCTTCATAATTTAATTTTTTTCTCAAATTCATTTAATGAACCTATAGGACTTTTATTTTCATTTTTTTAATCTGTGTGGAACCAGCTGTTGATTTTGGTCATGAAACATATTTTCAACACTGTTCTCTATAATTCTCTTTTATTGCACTCTGCTTGGTTGTTTGTACTATCAAAAATACGGATCATTCATGCTTTAAGAAATATCACTGACAAAATATTAAAATATCACATATGAAGGACCAAGAACCTGTGTTTTCTGTGTGTTTTGCTTCAGATCTGCGTTTTTAAGCTGACAGGCAGATCCATTCTCTCTCACTGTCACTGTCCTGACTATCAGAAGAGACCTGAATCACTCCGTCAGCTTCTTTTAACCCCTTTGGACCTTAACATACCTAAATCCATCATAACCAAACTCATGGACCAGGCTCATCATTCTATTTGATACATGCAGGTTACACTCTTCTCCATCACTGAGCACAACGCTGCCTTGAGACAACAAATGGAAATAATTTAGGAATTCATATTTGTGTCTGTAAATAATCAATATCAATTAAGCTTCTTCAGAGAATCATGTACCTGTTTATAGTTTTCCAAAATAATTCAAAGTTGTCAAATCGATCTCAGGCTTTTTATCTCAGTTCCACATGTGGTTCAGCTTCCTTAAATGCTCTCCACCATTAAAAGAAATTGCAGCACTACAACCATTTCAGCTCATTTGATTCCTCAGAAACATGTCAATAGATATAATACATGTAGATATAGAAATATTTATAAATGAGGCTCAAAAAGAAGTTAAAACAAGTTTTGTCTACTTCACTTGTATTTCTTCTTGAGCGTAAATTTGTCTTAATCACTTTTGCAAGGACAGAGTCCAAAGTAACACTCGACATTGCCCTCATAGTCTATTAAAGCTTACTGTAAACTCAGGAGTTTTAGCCCTTATCTTGTGATTATTCTATACACATAGTAACATGAAAATGAGAAAAGGATTTTTCGATTTAAAATTAGATTTAAATTTTATACCCTCTCTACATTCCAGCTCAAATCATTTACAGGCGGGTACATTTTTGAAGGTGATACATTTTATTTTGCATGTAATAGCACACAAGGATGAGTTTTTCCTCCTCTCTTGCATGCATGAATCTGAGAGAAGCCCTTCTTGTCGGTGCCTTTTGATATGGAAACATGTTCTTGTCGCTGAAAAGCCTTTTCTGTAATACAGTCACTCTGCGATTCCAGCCCAGTGGAGAGTGGGAGTGGGGGGGGAAACAGGGCCATATGCTGTTATTATTTTCACATTTATTTCTATATTTCTACTTCCAAGTGGCAGTGAAAGGACCGAGTCAAAAGGGATTGCTATAAAATGAAACGTCCATTTGAAAATAAAAGCTGAGGAAAAGTGGCGCGAAGGCAGCACTTATAGGTGAATAGAAGCGTCAATCAGGCTGCAGATGGAGGCTGAAGACTCACAAAGCTACAATAGTGGATGCATCTTTCTATATCAGAGCCCTGATCTGTAAAACCTGGTTAAATACGGCAAATAAAACAGGGAGACTTGGTAATACATCCTTCCAAGAGGGGATAAATACATGGGCTGTCGAGGCTTTCACACTGATGTCTTTTTACATGTGACTGCAAGAGCATCTGCATAATGTACAAAGTCACAACATAGATAGATAGATAGATAGATAGATAGATAGATAGATAGATAGATAGATAGATAGATAGATAGATAGATAGATAGATGGGAATTAGCCACAGTTGGCACTGTCACCAATCAGACAAAATCTGCCCTTGGCATCCACCCTCATGGACCCTAAAGACCTCGTCTGTATAGCGATTACGTTGCATTTCAATTTACTGCATTGAAAAAAAAAGCACCATAAAAGTGACATAAAAATTCAAATGATAAGGTCCTCAGGGTGGTTCCTGCAATTCTTCCTTATTTGAGGCCCTATCTTGTCTCTTATACCTTTAACATTGTAGTTCATGTATATGTTTAAATGTATTTGTATTAATTGAATGTAATCAAATTATTACAAACTAACAGAAATGCAGCAAACGGGTTCAACTTCAGTGTTGAAATAATGGTTGGTTTTTGGGGTGGTGGGCAAAAAAAGGTGGGGGGGGGGGTGTCAGTATGGGTCATTGGTTCTTTTTTTCCCTTGAGCCCCTTTAGTAGGTTAAGTTAAGGGTTAGTAGTATGTTTAAAGCATTTTCAATCGGTCAAACTCTGTAATGTCGTAGAACATGTTGCATTAGTAAACAAAACTGTACTGTTGGCTGTTATAATTCACCAGATTGAACTTTGTTCAGGTATTTATGAGCTCTACTACTTCTGCGGGATAAACAAATATTTCTAAATTATTATTTTTTTTATCTGTTTAAACCGTTACACATCATTCAAAAATATTCTCTTTCTGAGAGAAACATACGATCCATTAATGCAGGTCACAATGGGGAAAGCAAACCTAGAAACTCATGCTTATAAGCTTTCCATTATTAAACAGCACCATATTACACACATTCACAATGCCAATATAAAAAAAACAAACACTACTTACACTTACACTAACAAGTAAATATGCAAAGAGATCACACTGTTTGTGATCAACTTTTCAGTTAAGCTTGTCTCTTTGTACATAATCTCAAAAGTAAAAATGCTGAGCTTATTTATGCCTGGCACGTTTCCTCCCACCAGACACAGTCCACTTTCCCAGCTAAACAAACAGAGGCAGCCGTCAGCCCCTGTGCACTGCCGGCCCTGGTCATCTCCTCATCAATGCTGCATGGTGGGAAGGGTCAAGTCCAGCAGGGGGAGGCGGGTACTGCGTGGAAGTGTGTGTGTTTTTGCGTTGGTGAGGGTGGGCTAGTGCTGGACCTTCATATGTAGATCTGTCTTAGTCTTGACACCCTCTTGCAGAGCGCTGGCAGATTAACAACAGTGCCAACAAGAAGCAATTAGTGTTCTTGTATGTGTTTCTCTCAGTTCAGTGCTAACAATTTAAACCTAACCTTTGGTGTACTGCAAAAAGTAGTAGGTGATTTATAATTAATGAATATTTTGTAATGACATGATTAAATATATGATTTACTATTACTCTTTCTGTTACTACTATGGTCACTATTACTATTATTCTTACAATTAGTACTTTTTTTCCTATCACGGCTGAAGGAACATCATAGTGTACATCAAGGTAAACGCCATGAAAGAGATGGCAATTACAGATATTCAAAGGAAAAGGCATAAATATAAAATCCTTTAAATTCACTGAATACGCAGCAGTAGTGTTGAGATTATGTCAATTACAATTAGAGGCACGCCAAAAGCTGCAAAGCAGAAAGCTATGGAAAAGTGCCTGTGTATTTGAGGTCCTCTAAAAGTTTGTGAATGTGTGTGTGTGTGTGTGTGTGTGTGTGTGTGTGTGTGTGTGTGTGTGTGTGTGTGTGTGTGTGTGTGTGT
>JBBPCS010000050.1:115441-126772 GCA_037974645.1 Hollardia meadi | reverse complement strand
GAGAGAGAGAGAGAGAGAGAGAGAGAGAGAGAGAGAGAGAGAGAGAGAGAGAGAGAGAGAGAGAGAGAGAGAGAGGATGAGGGTGTTTCTGGACAGCTTCCAGCTGAACCAAGTGAACAAAGTGCGCTAACTGTCCAGGACTTTCCATGTCTCTCCTCCTGTATGTGTGTGAGTGTGTTGTGTTGTGGGTGTGTGTGCATGTGCGCACAAGTGCCTTTTCCCTTTGCATTTTCTCATAGCCAGCTTGTCTCAGAGCAGATTGAACACAGCTGAGAATGTTGCTCTAGGCCTGCAGCGCACCATCCTGAGGGAATAGGCAGGAACCACGAGGCTGGACTTGGCTCGCCCCGCGACGGCTGAAAACTGCCATGCACCCAGGGCAGGGGTCCAGGTGGATCGGCTGGGGAGAGGGGAGTAATTTGGGGGTTATTTAAAATGATCTATTAAACCCCTGAACTTTAATCAGGGTTGCTACTATACTGACAGCCATGATTTACCTACAAATCAGTAGGATGGGGATGGGAGGGGATGGATAGACTCAAAATGGGACCACTTCATCTGAATTATTTTCTGGGGCACCAAGGTTGGGGTGTCAGCATTGATGAGGCCTGCAGAAAAAAAGAAAACGATAACTTTTAAGAACTCTGCATTCCTTTCCAAATGCAACAGCTCAACATCATCCACGTCTGGCTGTTGACAAAGAAATTGCTTTATTATCCTTTTCCATCGGCATAGCCTCCTGGTATTAGCATGTCTAGGGTGAGAGAGTGCTCATAGGCAACCTTGGTCTTGTCAGCGAGAGCCAAAATACCTCACACAGGGAGCAGACCCCCACTTGTTTGAGTTCTGTGTAAATACAGGCTGGCTCTGACAGACACCCAAAGTCAAACTGGTTTACGGAGGGCCGACCTAGCCAGAAAGCAGAACCGAGCTCTCACAGGTCATTACCAGTGCCTGGCCCGTCACTAGGGTAATTGAAAAACCACAGGGGTGTGATGTAATCCACCGCCAGATTATACACAAGTACACACATAAATATACAATCATCACAGAACAAGGACAAACCGATAAACACATGATTATGAACATGGTGAACTTATGGGCAACCACTTTCATAAAAAGATCTTGTCCACTTAATGTTGATGCTGATCAAATAAAACCACTGTTTACAGCTGAAATATTTGTTTTTTCCGTGACTTGCTTCTTGAAAAAAACATTGTTAGATGATTTTGGTACCACAATTTTAAAAAAGCCTAAATATTTTTCTGAAATGAGTTCATTGTAAATTTTATTTTCAGTCCTCGACTGTAGCAGCTCATCAGGGTTTAGCATGCTTCATGTAAAGTAGTTTGTATGCGTCATCCAAACACCAGGCTGGCCCGCCATCATAGCCTCCTCCTGGCTGCATTAATTAGTCTCCCTGATCTCTCTTCAGGAATTGTTTTTATTTAACATGCCTTTATAGACTTGACACAATGAATTGTACAAACGGGAATAACTAACTATAGTTATATACATTAACTTACTATTCTCATTTTATTTTTTACTGTTTTTATATCACTGTGAAGAGACAGAACAGCAAGATAAGAGTCGACCATCAGCAGCGAGCGAAAACAAGTGGAGAGCCGGAATATTTTCACATCTTACTCAGTGAATTGAGGATTTACTTCGACCAAACCAGAGGTGACTGTGGAAAGACAAACCGAGACGGTTTTGTTGAGTTTTATTTCCTTTATGTCTTGTTTGAATGAAGTGTGTTTTACAATGAGTTAACGAGGCGATTAATTTATTTCGGTCAAAGGGAGAAACTTGAATTCAGAAGGTGTACGGTTGTATTTTTCTGTTAGTAAGGAAAATAGGTGTAAGAATATTTCCTTTCGTGACATTTTGTTTGTTTTGTTTACTTATTAGACTGAACGCTAAGAGAGCTTTTCAAACTTAGCGAACTCTCTGCTCGTATACATTTCCAGCTGAAACTACGGGAAGCTATCGGACTATCGCCTCTAGAGGTACAAATTGGTATTACGAGACAGGACGGGCCGAGGCTAGCTGGTTAGCATGCTAACCAGTAGATATCTCTGCAACGTCTTTGACATAACGTCAACACTATTGTTTCTTCACAATCTGTTGATAATGTTCTTTTTTTGGGGAATGATTTTAACTAAAATTATGGGCATATCTTACAAATTACAAATGCATTTATCATTTAGGTTATGGAAAGATTGTTGTTACGAAAAAATAAACTATGATTGAAGTATCCTTAAAGGTAACTGGTGGAGTTTTTGACCTACAGTAGTGCTAAACAGAAGAAAAAAAACAACCCAGAACCGTCAGCCTCCCACCTGCTTTTAATCTGATGGTATGATCTCTGTCATCACACATCAGGAAAGTGTAACTAAAAGCTGCAAATTAGGTGTTCAGGAGCAAGGGACATAGTGTTCAAAACAAATAGAGGCTAAAAAGCAATCAACAAACAGAAAATGCACAAAAATGATGCACCTGTATATAATTTATTTCCCCTGAAGCTTTAATTATGGAAGTGAAATTACTTAGTATTGAGACTGAAGCTGCTCAGCAGTTTTCTATTTGGACTGTTTCTGAAGCAGTGTTTGTGTGTCGTAAAAGACTGGCATAAATAGTAAACAGAATAAAAAATTTCAACCAAAATTTGCAATACATGTGGTCTCTTGTGACTATGTGCCCTGGCTCACTTTTTAACTTTTCAAATCCAGATTTGTATTTCTGTCATGTATAATGCCAGGAAATGACACTGCCTATACAGTTGGAACTGGTAGGTTGTCCAGTTTTTTTTTTTAGCCTTCCTGGATTCTACCTTTAAAGAAATGGTTATAACAGGTATTATTTCTTACATAACCCAGTCTGATGGCTCACTATTGCTGCTGTAACATTGTTACCTGAGGATGAAAATCCTTACTATACCATAAAAGTGTATGGAGTCAGGCAGCTGGAGCTAATAAATGATTGCTGAACCCTGTAAAACCTTTATAAGTTCCTGTGTGAGAGTGAACAGGAGGATGGGGAGTAAAAAAACAAAAAAAACAGGATGAACACAGGGGAAGTCACCAATAAATCTGTGAGGATTAGGATTGAAAACAGGGATCATACGTTTACTGTCAGAATGAGTGGGCCGTGTCTTCTGTCATACTTGCTGGGTGGCTTGACAGCGCTGGTGTAAATTGTACAGACTGCCCACACGGACATAGACAGCTGCATGTGGGTCTCAAGAAAAGTGCTTTTAGCCTTTATCACAGGCTAGAAGGGCTCCCATCAGAAAACAAGTAGGTGCAATGGCAAGAAAGAAAAAGGAAAAGCTACCCTGTTGAGTGTTCCAATCCAAATACCCACCATGGACTTGGCAAACACCTTCACAGTGAAAGAGCCATGCTTTATGACAGTGTTAGCTGAATTAACAAATTGCAAACCAGAAACATGCCTGCGAGTAAAAACAACCTAATATGTTTGTCAGATTTCCAACAGCCGCCCCTTCCATCTCCCTGGAACTGTTGCGCTGATTTGAAAAGTCAAGAATGACGAGGGTGCTTTGTGACATATGCACCCCCCACCCCCCACCCCTCCCCCTTTTAAAGCAAAGGTGTTTTTTTCCCTATTAGATTTATAATGTTCTGCACTTTCCAAGAGAGCCAAACATTAGCCAGTTGCAGGCTTTTGGCCTTAAGAAGCATAGTGGCTGTGCCCCGACTGCAGAGTAATATGCACTGTCAGGAGAATTCAGACGGGACTTAAAGGGAGGCTTCACTGATGCCTGTCTATAATTGCCCGGGGTCACGGCCGCTGCTTCACTGCAGATGACCCAGGCAGGCATTATATATTATTACAAGACAAGGACTTCAAACCCCTCATAACATGAACTATCAAGGGTATTTCTCCCAACTTTTAGCTCTGGAGGCCTGCAGTTTGTAAAAATCAAGAGCCCACTCCCCCTCCCTCCCCATACTTTTTTCCCCCACTCCCCTGTCTTTTTTTTGAGCATTAATTCACAACAATGGTACTTTTCATTTGAGTGAGAGCAGAGCAAGGCAAGGTTCTCTGAGCATATGGTGAGGAGTGAGGGGCTGGAGCATCGAGACAGTCAAACTCAGAAAGTATTTTTGCTGAGCAGGATCCAAAGATGACCTGACTGACGGACATTCACTAGTCAGGAAATATCTTTGTCCGTAACGCTACAGCCCAAGATGCTTTCTCTCCTGACTCAGTTATGTAAGTGTTGAAAAATATCCCAGACTTACTGAGTCCTGAGCTGCTACATCGGGTCACGAAGACTTTCTTTTTCACGGACTGCATGAAGACTCGTTACCTATTCTGCCTGTTTGCTCATTTTGAGGCAATCGGCTTCTAAAAACTGCAATTTGACAGGAAAGTGAGCCTCACGGGTCAAATGGAAGCTGATTCCTAAAACATATGTGAAGAAGTCAAATTGTCCAAAAGACTGAGGAATCTTAATGAGGTATTTGGAAACGGCCATCAGGCGCAAGTCAACCTTCAGTTGATTAATGCTCCCTTTAAATGACCCTCTCCCACCATGTTCACAATTCAACTGTGTATGAGTATGATATGTGGACTATTACTGATAACTCTGCTTGTTGAAAAGCTTTGGTTAAGTGGATAGAAAATCCCAGCGAGAGCTATCGTATATCTGTTGGAAACCAGACCGTAGTTTTTTCATACAACACTTAATCCCTTTTTTCCATTATGAAGCTAATGCATAACTCTTTTTTTTTTAATTGTTCAGCAATATGTTGCCATAACTGTGATTTGTGAGAAAGGAAATTGAAGTGCATAAGGGAATATAAAATAACTCATTGTTTAATGGTGTATTTATCTATTTTTACAGGGCTTATTTTCACATTTGGCGTTAATTTAGCCCATATTAATGCCAGCAACAATGCACAGCCTTTGTGTAAAAAGGACATGGACAAAAAAATAACACAAGCATTACCTTCCTCTTCTCTCCACTCAAAAGGTTGTGTGAAGGAGCGTTGTTTGGAAATTCCATTTTTGTACATTTGTAACAACAGCAGTTACATTTTGTTACACAACTGTGACAAACTTCCAAACCAGTCCAGTATCTTTCATCTTTCATATTGAATGATTCTGCATGCATTATTTACCATTTACTTTCAGATCCAACATCCAGTTGCTGCACAGTTCGGGTTCAAGTTTATTTGTAGCGTACAATCTCGTAGAAAAGCAAGTACAAAGTGATAAGAAGATACAGGTAGTGTGTTCTTTGAGCAGATGTGGAAAATAAAGGTGTGGAGGTTGGGTTGGCAGACGGGTGTGTTGTGCATCTTTCATGCGGGAGAAGTGAGTTTGGCCTCAGTCACGGAGCTGCAATGTTCACGCATTGAAAATGTTATGAGTAGAACCATTCATTTGCCGTAATTACATCTTTCCCGAACCATCCTAGCTCAACCACAGTTGCTATGTTCAGATACTGTACAAAAGTCAAACTTTAAAACTGATGGCATAGAACTTTATAAAATTAAAATCTGCTTCCTGTTAGTCATATGAACTTCACTTAGCCTTTCCCAGAGGGCAGACATTTTCCTGTCTTTATGCAAATATGTAGTATTTTTACACTCTTTACATTCAAAGTAAACACAAAGTAAAGAATTAGAATTAGATTTACTACAAACTCGACTACTTCGTGTCACATGTCCTCAAAGCTCAGAAGCTTACATACAGTGATACTGCTAAACATACAGTTGTAGAAGAAGATTATGTTACAGCAGTTAGGATTTTCTGTCCTATGAAGCTTCTTTTTTTTTTTTGCTGTGGACTGAGATGAATTTAAAGTCACCGAAGCTGCCACAGGGTGAACAGTTCATAACGATAAAGATCTACTTTGGGTGGCAGTCATCTTCTCAGTCCCATCCTGTCTCACCCCCAATACGGATTCCAATATTCATCAAACATTTTCTAACCTTCAATCTAGATTCAACCATGTGTAACCTAATACTTGACGCTAACTATGTGATTGATGGAGCTTGTTCAAAGCACTACGCAGTCTGGAAAAGAGTAACTACCTGACACGATGAATTTGTGGTAAAAGCTATCGAAGAACAATGAACTTGGTAGCTATTTAACTGAGACCCTCTGCAGAAAAGATCATTTTGGCTCTAAGTGAAACTATTTTGTACCTCAAGTTTTAATTTATTTATCAGCCTCTTCTTAAAAAACATTGTCATGGTATTTTGTGATCGTGATCTTACTCTCTTGTGACACATTAGCACAGTTTATCGGCAAGGTCTTAAGGGTCCTGAAAAACAATTTTCTTAAACAGCTTCTGTGGAGCCCTACATGCAAGCACGGAGTGGCTAATTGGGAGAAACGGGAAGATTCCCGGTGGGCCGTGCAGCCCGCACTAGTTGGTGGGCCACAGGGTCACTAAAGACAATAATAAAACGTATTCAACATCAACTTCACAGGACTGCATTCATTTAGCAGAAGGCTAACCAGACCCTATATGCTCACTATGCATGTTGCGTAGGGCCCCGCAAATTAAGCAAGGCCCCTCATGTCAAAGCGAGTGTAATGTTGACAAGTTAAGATGACAGGATGAAGCGGAACTATCCTTCTGGGCATGAGAAAAGAAAAAAAAAACTCTATGAGAGTGAATTGTGGGAACAGCAGTCAGGTAAACTTGGTCTCTCCTCTCCAAGTTTGATGTTGGCTAATAACAGTAGTGTTAAGTTGATGTGCTAGCGGGCAGTGCATCTCTCTCTAGTCTGACTTGCTAACTTTGCTGGGCAGTGCAGTGAATCTCAGTCTGTCTGAGTCTTTGCTTGCTTGCAGCCTTTGCCAGACTTCATGCCTGACAAAAGTTTGAGAGAAATACAACTATTTATTACGTTTGATAAATGCCAACAGGCAACGGTGTTTTTATCCAGCTTGGAACCGTAAAGAGAGCCGTGTTGCGTTCATATTTGCGAACATGAGAAGAAACTCAGGCTTTCCAGCAGCAACTTCTGTGAGGACCAGTCCAGACAATGAACGAATCCCCCCTTAGCCTTACCACTTGGCCCTGCCCCTCCATTTTGCCTGTGACTGTGTAGGGTGGGTGTCCTGTTTCTTTTGGGGATCAAGGGGCAGTGGTGATCTAGCCCTTCAAATGGCCCTCCAAACAGTGTTTTTTAGATGCAGACTCCAAACAGAGTGGGAGAAGAAAAGTTCCGCAAGGCTTTGCAAGCTGGGGCAGTGTAACATGAAACAACCGTTGCGGGGAAAGAAGTCAATATTTTTGCAAATAATCATGCAAAAAAATCTTTAATTCAGTCGGAATATCTGAATTTAATGTGGATACAAGGGAATATGTAATTGGATCGTTATGACAAGCTTGTCAGAAAAATTCCTATTCACAATATCAATAAAACTAAATGATGATTTGTGTGTGACAGTAATGGTTTATTTACACTTCCCATGTATGAAGCTTGAAATATGATCCAGCAGCAAATTTTCTGAACTTCCTTGCTTATCTGATATCAGAGCAGGGCAGAAATTTGTACGAGCAGGACTACACTGAAATAGCCAATGTAAAAACATGTTTCTTGACTGTTGTCAATAGATTCAACTCTCTTGTTGTGTTTTGTAAATTGGGTCAGATTTGATGCTGATTGGGCCTATCATAGTTGATAAAGGTACCAAGCAACAGGCTTTAATACAGTATATACTGTATGTATAGTAATAGTACAATGATGTCCAGAATGGGAATGCCTAATAGCCTTGTTGCTGGTGTGATGTGCCAAGTAGGCTGTCATGAGAACCAACATTCATCATACAGTTAATCTGAAGAGTCTATAGAAAATATTCTGTTCAATAAATATTGTTTATTTATACCTCATTCTGTTCCGTATAGGTCTACTTCTTCTTAGACTGACAGATGGAGCAAACAGTTTAAATGGAGGGAGGATTGTAGTGGGTGCTCTGAGGTGTCAGGCGTGACTGTGAGGCAATGGCAAATGGCTCACACGGGTCAGGTAGGAGAATTTTGAATGAAAAATAGAGAGAAATATAAGTAGATTAAAAGAAAACATGGATAATAAAAAGGGGGAGCTGAAGAGGTCAGGATTAAAAAACAAAGAGCTTTACAGGCTGATGCAGTAAAATGTCTCAAATCCAGGAACCTGATTAAAACAAGCTGCAATTCCAAGATATCCGACGTGCAAATCAAAATATAACTTAGAACTTTGTCAGGTTTAGTGTCAAGGGATTCTGTGGCTTTATAGAACTACATGTCAGAAGAATAAATGTTTAGTTAAATGTAAATTGTGGTGTTGATTGATGTTGCAATACCACCTAATGTGTGAAACACTTTGTTGTAGTCTCTAAGCAGCAGCAGTTGCCAGTCGACCAGTTTGCTGCTGGCAGTGAAGAAGAAGTAGTAGTAGGCAGTACTTAGCTCCAGCCATGAGCCCATCACTCCAGAGTGGGCAGGTAGGATTGCTCAATGTTAAAGACCATCAGAACACTTTTGATATGTTCTGCTTATGTTCTAGAAAAGTAAACTGAGTAACAAGGTTGTGGAGAATAGAACACTATAGCTGACTTACATCGCTATTATTATGTTAGATTTTTAACTAAAAAATTAAAAAGTGAGCTGCTCTGAAGCATCAAACTCCCGGGCTGAAAATCAGTCCCACAATCTTCTGCCAAAGTTAGGCAACTTATGTTTTTTTTTGTTTTTTTTCCACATCTATATTCTGTTGTCCTTGCTTTTCACACTGGTTTTAATGGGTGGGGCTCATATGGAAAAATAGAATGACATGTAGTTGTGTGAACACATTTCTTTGAACAGTTTAGCAACATTTGTGATGATATTTGTAGACATTTTAGCTTCTATTGGTGGCACTGTCAATCGAACCTTATCAAACCACACCCACACAGTCCTGTTAAACTAGATTAGTTTAAGTTTGGACCATTAAATTCTTAAAGTCTTTTTCTAAACTTAAATAGCAAAATTATGCAGCTATTGTAAAATAACACCTTCAAAATCATTTTGATGGCATACTGACTTGTTGCCTCTGTCATAGGTTTAGGCAACGAAACGACTTGGTTAGGTTTAGGGGGGAAAAAATCATGGTTTATGCTGAAATCAGTTTAATTATGTTATGTACGTCACATCAGTTACAATATGTAACATAAGTTTAAAACATTACGTAACTTAACTTACGGACATGAATTAACACTGGTCAATATCAACTTCTGGTTTCACACGGGACACGGACTCCGGTCTCCTAGGTCAAGGTCCATTGCTTGTTTGACCCATCCACCATCCTAACCTCCTCCAAGTGTGGACTTTCTCTCTCTTTATCCTACGCCATCTTACATTGTTTTCTCTAATGCATTTGCGGCAAAAAATTTTATGAGAAAATTTTAATGTGGACGTGTTAAATGACACGTGGAAAGCGAAAAATGCGTTTTGATAATGTGTGAAATGACTTCAGACACTGCCGTGTTAGTCATACGCCATTTGGTGACACCAGGCTGACAACCAACTATGGGTCTTCAGCTAGCTACAAGAAGAAGCTGGCTTGCTATTCTCAGTACAGACATCATAGCAAAGGCATAGAGACCATTGTTGGTAAAAATCTAAAAAACCTCTACACCATTAGCAACACGTTAATTATTATAACTGAGCAAAATAATGAAGTGTTCCAAACTGTTCATACTGTGCTGATGTGAGCTGTAGTGATGTGTCCCAGGAAAACAAGGACATCCCTGCCAATGTTATTTATGGAAGATTGCGACGAAAGGCTGTAACATTATCAGTGTCATCCCTGTTTCACTGAGTTTTGTAGTTTTTCCAGATTTCCTCAGTTCGGTCTCCGAATACCATGCAAATAAATACATTCATCTCTAGGCAAAAAGGTTGGTCTGTCATTCTCACTCCAAGTAGACCTTGAAAGTTTGCAACCTTACAAACCAGATTGTGGTAAATTACACTGTCTAATGTATAGTATGTTGGATATGCAATTTAGCCCTTATCATGTCACCAACATTTAATTTTAATTTACACACATTCACACACTCATTCAAATGCTTGGCAAACAATGTGAATGAGCTTAAACCATGAGTGGTGTTTCAGCAAAGCTAAAACCATGTGACATTCTTTTTTGTTATGTTATACTTCTTTCACACTGGACAAAAAACTAGTAACATCTGGCTTTTGTCTTCAGTGGGAAAGAGTACAATCGGCTTTCATTCCCAGGTCAAATGTCTCTGCAGTAGTCATGGGTATTATTTTGCCCCTTTTCCACCGTGATGCTATTATGTTGACGTTGAAGTTAAGGATGTTGGCGTGTAAATGCTTTTCCATCCATCTCTGTTCTGGAACATCTTTAAGTTGGCGCTGAGTCTTCTGGATGCAGTCTGATGTATAAGATCTGCTGCTTTGTTTTCTACTGTTCTCTGTTTTCCATCAATGGAAATGCTTTGTATTTACAACAGAGCTGTAAAAGTCAATTGCACTCTGATACATGGGTATCAGATTATGGTGATTATGGCAAGTGGAATCACAATCTATTTAAACTCAGTAGTTGAGACTGGTGCAAAGCAATATACAGATGCCGGTCGTGTCAACCTGAATGTGGGTCTAATAAATATTTTCTTTCTAGTTCTGGTTCGGTCTCCACCAACTCCTGAGAAAAATGTCTGACCTTTTAGCTGCTAAATGCTCCTCTATGTTCTCCAGTCACTAATTTTGTCTGTCTGCTGTTTGGTGCTGGGCAGATGGTATATTAATTTATTCGTTACTGTTAACAAGGTTGTTGAGAGCTGTGAGAGAGACGTGAACTGGTTACGTTGTGGGTCATAAAAACAAAAACAATGAGCTGAAAGAGCCTAAAAGCTCCATAGAAGTGACGGGAAGTTTGTGACAATTCTCTGTGGGTTCATCAAAAACCTTCCACATTACACATAGTGCTGTGAGCCTAATCTTGATTAGTGCAGCTTTAAATTAAAATGAAATCTTCCTGCAAAGCTGCTGATTTTATGAGTTGCAATAACAACAACAAACGTGGCCAACTGTTGAGAAATCTTTCCTTGTATTTAAGGAGAGCAGGCTGAGCAGAAAGACTCACATCATCATGTGTCGGTGCAAACACAGAATCCAGAATTATGAAAGCTTGAATACAAGCTTCAGATAAACAGTCCTACACAGTAATGCATTCTATACTAGATTGCCTTAATGTTTCACAGCTCTTTTAAAGCTTTCCTGAGCTGTAAGGCCCTATCATCACCCCTAATGCATAGGTAATCACATGTGTGTCCGGTTGGGGGGGGGGGGGGGGG
>JBBPCS010000050.1:99548-109863 GCA_037974645.1 Hollardia meadi | reverse complement strand
GTTAAGTGTCATGAGATAACTTTGTTGTGAATTGGCGCTATATAAATAAAATTTGATTTGATTTGATTTGATTTGTAAGTTCATTCAACCTCTGCCTTTAGACAGCACTGCTAGTAGTAGAGCGTGCACTCTGTTTGACCTCGCAGTAAGTGGTCAAACAGTGAACAGTGAATGCACCTATATGTCGGTGCATATCTGTGACTTCTTTGGGGCAGAATCTGGGGATTACAGAAACTGAAACAGAAGTAGAATTATTTGCCAAATTCAAACCTTGACTGTACAGCGAAGTGTTCCTTGCAGAAGGCTAAGTGCCGTATGTGCAGTTCAAACAGATTACAAAGCTCCATGTTGTTCAAGGTCCAGGAGTCTCCTCAGCTGAAGGTCAGCAGTGTAACCCACCATCCCCCCGGCTGCTCCTCTCTTTCAACCAGACCTCTGTGTGTTTTCTTTTCCACAACCGAAGATGGTGTATTGTTGTATTGTGGACGAGTTCAAAAGCTGGCATGAAGTTTGAAGCTAAAAGAGGTTCCTGCATTAAAGGTAATCACCAAAATCTGAAGCAGATTTATCCAGACTTATTCCTTTTTTTCAGTGGGGAAGGACTGAGACAGTCCACATTCTGCTGCGCTGAGCCCATTCAGCTCTGTACTGTAAATGAGTTTTCTGTGCCTGTTTTCTCTAAACCGGCCTTGTTGACACATCAGCATGCTGTCACACAAACGCAGAGCTGATTGGGACCATGAGTGTTCCAGCGCATTTCAAGCATCTTGACAGACTTCAGGGTTAAGATGTTCTGAATTAGATTTGAATTACAACCACTAAATGGCCCTGTCAAGGCTAATTACGGCTGACACTGCCCATGTGCGTTCAGCTGACTCGTTCTCATAGGAGAGGCACCGAACAAAGAAATACTCGTAAGGCATCGCCCCAGAAATTGTCACAGTGTAAAAGGGTAATAGGGAGGTATTTCTCAGCTAAGAATGCTAATCCACACTCAGTCTCCGGCTGTGGCTTGGCAAGTAAAAGGCCTGCGAAAAATCGACAGTAGAGGTGTTGTTCTGCAGATGAAAGCCAAATGGTGTTTTTTGGAGGCATTTCTTTGTTTTGGAGAACAATAGTTTGTTCCTCTCTTAAATTATTTTATGTGTTTGACCAGGTTAAATCACCAGCAGTCCATCAGGTCACGCCTTTCCTCATGTGCCGACAGAGATGAGTGGCTCAGTGGCTGCAGATGTTTAAGCTCACTCTTCCTGACACAGTAATTGCCTGGGGTGGGGTGTGTGTATGTGTGTGTGTGTGTGTGTGGGGGGGGTATCCTTAAACAACAGCATCGTCAGCGTCGCCAAGAAAAATGAAAGGACGATGAAATGAATTAAAATTCTTGTGTGAAACAGTGAAAATAAACAGCGTGCCTGAAGTGGCACCAACAGTCCACAGAGAGGGACTCTGTGATTTCTCAGGCGTCCGGACTACCAGCGCTGACGTCGAAAGGAAGCCGATGCTCTCTCGCCCAACTCTCTCTCACTTCACTGACAGCTCAGGTGTGAAAGTTGCACCTTCAGGGAACCCCCACCCTCAGCCCCCCAACTCTCCTGCTTTCCTTTATCTCAAATTAGGCCTTCATTAAATCAAATGTTACACTACACCAGGCGCAATCAGGCTTATGCTTTACTCACGCCTTAAAGGAAAAATTTGGCCAGTTTAGGGTTATAACAACATTTTACACAACCTGCTTGACAACAGACAGACTCCAAGCAAATAAGCGTAGATTCTGGTGAAATGGAAGTCATGTGACATGTATGATTCCAGAGAATAATTTCCAGTGAGAAACATGCTGTCTTCACAGAGAGCTTCATCACATGGTGCAACAACAATCACCTGAAGCTCAGTATCAGCAGAATCAATGAGCTTGTGCTCCACTCCTGCTGTATGTCTATTAGTGTGGAAGTTCATTGAGAGACACAAAAAACAGTCAAATTCCTTGTTTGTGTTCACATGCTCGTTCCAATAAAGGTGATTCTTCCACACATGTTCAACCCGGTAGCACAGAAGATCGAAACAACCACCACAGTTTTAAGTTGAACACCCAAGATTAGTGTCACCAATTCAGTATCTGACCAAATGTGAAATATGGTCACAATGTCTCCCCTTGTGTTCCTGAGTTATGGTGTTGAATAAGTGAAGATGACCTTTCAGATATAAAATATGATCACTTCATCATTTTTTTAGACAAGACATTTTTTGGGCATAATTAGCTCCTGAATGTTTGTGGCCAAAAACTTGTTTTGTGAGGCCACAGTAACCTTTGACCACCAAACTGTAATCAGTTCATCTTCGAGGCCAAGTGGACGTTTGTGCCAAATTTGAAGAATTTCTCTCAAGGCGTTCCTGAGATATCGCATTCATTCTTTTGACTTCCTGAATTGCAGTACCCATCAGTCACCTCCTGTACTGAAATGCAATGCTTTATATTTGAATTTGTCCCATCCCTCATTTTTCAAACCTCAAGACAGCGGTTCACCACCTTTTTTTGTAAGACGTAACCCAACAGCCCAGTCTAATCAACTCAAGTACCCCTTCATCAACACCACCAGTTACAGCATGTTCCAAATATGTTCATTCAATTCAATTTCAAACTGGATGTTATTTTACTATTAATCATATAATAGTGGATGTTACAATATTTTGACACATTATTAACTGTTAATGTTTAGGTCAGTTTAGTCATACTGCAACCGTACGGAGTGGCAAAAGCTATTTATGCTATTTTGTTTTAACCATTTACCCATTACTTTTAGTGCTGTATTTCAACAGTTTATCCTTTACTTTTAGCTAGCTACCTTATCTGTTTATCTATTACTTTTAAATAATAATAATTATTATTATCATTATTGTTATTATTATTATTATTATTATTATTATTATTATTATTATTATTATTATTATGCTGATAATAATCATTATCATTTAAAATAATTATTTCATTTCTTTCTCCTCCTCAAATTATAAATGCTATTTTTTTCCCCAACAACCTCACTCTACAATCTTCCCAAATTACGCCTGGTAACTGCAGAAATACCCCCAGGGGTACACGTACACGTGCACGTGCTTTAAGATAATAAGTTTTGAATATTTGATGGCTTTATATAATATCTGTGCAATATTTGCAGACAACAATGATAACTAAAACCACTACATCCCACCTTTTTAAAAAAAAACATAAATGCATGACCCTTTAAATATGGCTGTTTCCCTTACTGCAGTCTTTTCCCTTTAATCTTGACTTTTTCCTTTAAATGAGGGTGTTAGAGCAGTCTTTTTTTTTTTTTTTACCTTCAATCAAATCTTTCACATTAAATCAAGAGTTATAAATGTAACAATGAATGAATTCTTCTTCCTGCCGACCAGAGAAGCTATGTAATACCTGGATGATTAAAGTTGAGGCATTACACCATTTGTGGCGGCCAGGGAGAATAAAATAAAACAGGCTCCTTTATTACACCTCTTGAAACTGAAATTTGACTTAAGTATGGAATATCTGCTACAGTTTATGAGGCTTTTGTAATATTCCAAGTCAAACCACGGTGTTCATAGATGCAACATTAAATCAATGGAGATATTCCAGAAGACTCATGCATTTTTATACACTTTTTCTTAAATCTTAGGATTTGAAAAAAGTTATCTGCGTCTGAGCATGGCTTTGTAATATGTGATGATAAAGATTATGATACCATTTGGTGTGGCAGGTTTAATTATAGGTTAAACCAGACTTTATTTTTCTTTCTTTTTATTGTTCTTTACTGTGTTATGCCTTCATTTTCAGTTTGTGTCCTTAAATTTAACTAAGACACTTAGGCTACACATAGATCAAAATCTCCTCTGCATCATATCAGTGGTGTGAGCACTGGCTGAATAGTGACATGTTTATGTCCGTTACATTTTTGTTTATACAGGTGAATAAAATCTTAAATCACCTCTATCACTGCCAACAGCAATCTCAGAATGTTTTTTAAAACACAGAATTAATGCCTTTACGTCATTTTTGTACAGGCGTATTATTGTTTTCTCTCAAATATCCTTTTGGAGACCAGAGCAGTTTATTCGTGTTTACAATGGCTCTCACGAGCTCTGATGTAATTCGACTCTAAAAAACAGGTCCAGCAACACCTCGTTACTCGCTGAGGTAGCCCTGCTGTTGCCTTTGCCCCCTCAACCTCGCGACGTGCGTGTTTTGTGACGCAAACAGGACCCCCTTTTTGCAGAGCCACCCCCACACAATGTAGCAGCCTGCCACTGACCTGTGCAGCTACCTCCCTCCCTCTTTACATCGGTGTGCATTACATACAGCAAGTGCAAATTAGGTTACTGAGTAATATCCACAGAGCTGGGGCCTGTGGGTCTCCAGCCAGTGCTCATGGAGCATGTTTAAGGAAAACAGTTACCGAGCTGTTATTATCAGGGGTAGGATTAGAGCAGGATTTGGCTGGCCATAAATATATCACAGCTTCATTACACATGGACAGCACTGGAGGGGAAAAATGAATCAGACGGAGGACTTGAGAAAGGTGGCGTGGGGGCCTAAAAGTTTGGTTTTGGGGATGGAGTGGTGAGGGTGGGCGTCTGGGCAAGGCTTAGCTAATTGTCTTATTCTGGACTTGAAGGGGGGTTGATAGGAGGCCTGAAAAGCCTTTCCATCTGAAAGCCCTTCATTAAGGGCCTCCCCACGCTGCAGCTCTGCCCCGGCTGCTCCAGGAAGGCATTAAACAGCTGAGTGTGTAAGCTGAGAGGCCTGAGCCAATTCAGCCCAAAGTGGAGCCTTGATTTGGTCCGTTTATGCCTCATCATTGGCCAGCGGGGTCTCAGCTTACATTGCTGGTGGAGAGTCAAAGGCTTAGGGATATTACACAAACAACCAAGTTGCAGGTTTAGAGGGATTACTTTTTCTGAAACTATTCAGATTGATAGCCAAAAAAGAGAGAAGTGGAGATGAAAAGAGAAGCAGAAGAAGTGCAAGAAAACAGAGAGGCCAAACAAGGCTGTTAGTATTGTAAAGAGTAATTGTAAGGAATTAGCCTATAAAACCTCCATATAGATTTGCATACATTTGCGCTACTATAGTCACTTTATTGTCACATTCATACAAAAGTTTAACAGCAACATTTATTGTTTTTTCTTTTGGCGCAGAAGACTGGTACATCCTTTCAACATCTGACATATTATCATCTTAAGTGGAAAGTTAGAAAATTTGAAAAGTGTCAACTTTTCCCCCATAGTGTTTCCAAGTGGTATTATTGTAGGCGCAGTTGTAGCAAAGACAACCAGATCGCTAATGCTAACAGCCAGAAAAAAAAGACATGTTTTTTTTCCTTATGTTTCTGGACTGGTTTGTTTTCTGGTATTGTTAGCAACATGGTTGCCGCTAGCAGCTTGCTGTCCAAAGCAAAAAGCAATCATAAAAATCCCAATTCAAACTAAAAATGCCGATAAAGGCTGAGTAAAACACCTGGTTAAGTAGGTAGGTTTTGTTACTTGGTAGAAAGAATGGTTTTGAACCTCTCGAGTCCCAGTGGTAAGGGGAAACACATACTGTAGCTAGGCTATCAATTAGGTAAAAGACACACTTTTTTTTACCTTGGTGTCTATCTCACGCTCCCTCTATGCCTTCTCTGCTTCCTCCATCAGCATGGTTCTTTTGCAGGGTAGCGATTCCACAGATACTCTGGTTGTTCCACTGTTATCTGGGGATAGCTACCGGGGAAACAAATCCTGTTCCTGTTTTGGTTGTGCAATTTCAGACATCTTTTCTTTGTGCCGTAAACTGAGCCTTCATTTTTCCAGGAAAAATCCTGCGAGAAAGTAAAGCATACAGCAAGGCTTATAGAGAAACCAATAATAATGTGTATGGTGTTTTTCTATGCCCACAATGTGCAATCAATATTTGTAAGTATAAAATTGTTCATTTATCTATTTCCACTTTAAAGTTCTTAATGCTAACATGTTAGCAAACACATACAGCAGACACAGAGCAACATAAGCATTTGAAGTTTTAAGTGTGATGAATTTAATTCCAATATTAACTCTTCTTTTAGCTTTGTTTAGTATCTACCAACTTCTGAGTAAAATCTGGCTCACTAGCCTAGAAACGTTACATTATCTATACCAGTTAGTCACTATCTTCTCTATTTTGCTGCCATCTGCAGACAAAATTACTGTTAAAAAAATAAATAGCATAAAGTGGCTATAATTGAGGTTTCCGTTCAGAACAGCTGCTGCTGGAAACAATGTTGATGACAGTGGAGTTTTCAAGCCAGAAAAACAAAACAATGCTAAAAGAGGCTAAGACGTAGCCTGATAATCACTTGAATTGCCATTTTGTTTCATTTCATTCACTTAGCCTTATATCATTAGACTTTTTTTTCAAATAGAGAGTGGCTGGAATATTTGCTCAAAACTGGATGGAGTGTTTTATTATGTTTACAGTAAAATTTGGCCGGTATGCTAATGTTACTTACTTCAATGCACACCTAGTTTTTTTTTTAATTATGGAGCTTTTTCTGAGAGAACTGATTGTTGAGTTCCTTGCACATTGTTTAGTGTAGCTTTGTCCTTTTGTTCTCCAATGACCCTAAAGCCACCCCGGCCTCCGACGTAATTTTCAATAGACACAGGAGCTGCAGTCGTGGTTGGTAGCAACAACTTCTGCAGATGTGTCAATCTCATCTGCCATTGTAACCTTTTTTCTCTTGTTTATCATGAATCATGCTGATAAGCTAACTGGCTATGTAGTATGAAGACACCCCTTTCATAGATTATTTCACTGGTGGAAACAGCCAGACACAACACCAGACCTATTTGAATTGCTGTACAAATTTGAGATGTTGTTGGTGATTCAGATGTTAGAACCAGGCTAAAGACCTGAGAAACTGTGGAGCTGCTGATAATTTTCCATTGTTACTGTAAAAAATATTCAGTTTTGATGTATAACATTCACACATTTCTATATAAAATTTGTTGGTACACTGACATAATGAAACAATTTAGAAATATATTCTGAAAAGGAGCACTGAAAGAAATACCACTTTGAATTCTGTTCTGCAACTGCAAGCCGTCTAGGCCTCATGCAAATATACCACTGCAAATCAACTCAATGCTAAAGCTATATGGGGCCAGCACGGAGGTATTTACAGCAGGGAAAAAGCCATCCTAATAACACTGTAATATTATACTTATACTTACTCGTTGTTTTTCTTTCAAAAAGTCCATGTGTCATATTGGGCTCCCTCCTACAAATAGGAATTGAGGGTATTGCACCATGGCATTTCTGTCTGGCTCATGAACAGACGATCCAAATGGAACCCAGGGCCAATCTCTCTGCTCCAAAAAGGCACAGTTGTTAAGAAGGAAAATATATGAGACGAGAGACTTGGAGATCAGATTATCATTAAGTAGCACCAGATCCCCTGGTATTTTGTCAAAGATTTTGGTATTAAATCTCCGCTTCAAAGTGGCTAATTACACTAAGTCCTGATTTCATGGTCACAGCTGTACTGTATTACCAATCACAACAGCTCGACGTAGACTGCTGCGGGTTTTCTGCATGAAGAGATGCTGCGGCTTATCTATGGGGGTATCGATGTCACTGAGATGCTTAGCAGAACCATCTGGACTGATAACTCCGTCTCATCTTCATCAGCCTCAGCAGTCACCGCAGACCAGACCCAGATTTCAAGGGTTTACCTTCAGTTTTCATATTTGAGGTAAAAAATTTGGTGGTCGCTGTTTACCACCTAACTCCATCCCTTTCCCTTCACGGTCCATTTCATGACTTACTCGCACTTTAAGCAACATGTCACACTTGATCAACAAGGCACTAGGAATCTTATATCCAGAGCTCAGTGACCAATGGGAGCTCAGCCAGCGTGTGGATGGCCAAGAAAAGATGTCCACAGCTTAACTTTTTGCAGTCATCAGCTGTCAACAGCCAATCAGATTTCAGTGCTTCCCTGTGTGATGTAGCTTTATGAACAACAGTTCAGTCTGTTGAGTATAAAAAAGGAGGTTTTTAGAGCCATGCTGTCCCCTAGTTATGCATTTTCATTACATTCCACAGTAGGAAACTGTTGCACTAAATAAACAATGTCCCAGTGCTATATACTAATGTGATGTTTGCCTTGAGGGCAGGTTATAGAACAACAGTCTATAGCAGGGGTTCTCAATCTTTCATAAGTTAAGGCCCACTTCTGACTCCTCTGAAGGACCACCTTTCCAAATAAATTACAAAAAATCATAACATGACCAAAAACATTGGGACAGATTTCACCACATTTATAACACTGTTTTCAGCTCAGCATCAATACCTGCCATGATGAATCCAAATTAATTGTTGTCATCATATTTCCTCGCCACATGCTTTGGAGCTATTACTGGTACAACATTGTCTCCCACATCACTTCCATTTCAAAAACCATTTTGTGCCACTGCATCTAAGGGAACGTTAGTTAGCTAGTAATGGCGGAACACGTTTGTCTGGTGATATTCAAACATAAAAGTTATGTAAGATTATGTATTTTAATTTGATGCTCTTTCATTTATGTGAATTCTTGAACACATTTAGATATAAAAATAACTAGCTTTAAAAAAATCACACACAAAAAAAACATCTTAGTACCACTGCCCCCATGGCTCACTAGATGATGCTTTGAGGCCCACTTGTTGTTAATAGCTGGTCTATAGAGCAACACAAATCAATTTCATTCTGATCTGTCTGCTGACTTCAGATGCCATTAACATGGTCTGTGCACATTTGAAATACATTTATTTATTCTTATAATAAAATTACAAGTAAACAATTCTGTCCAGTTCAGCTTTTGGCACATAAACATGCCCTGATTTCCACTTGTACTGTAGGTCTTAACATATAATCTCCCCTTGCAATTAGTGGTTATTTCTTCTGTCTGATTGTGTTAGAAGATTCAGTCAGTATGCAGAGGCAGTCAGAAACACACACACACACACACACACACACACAGTTGCAGTGTAAACATGATACTCAGACAGAGGAGCTCGACGTGATCGGTGTCTAATTTAAACCGACACACCAATTGCTGTGGTCTGACGCTCAAAGCACACAACAATCATCCAACTTAGTTTCTCTTCTAATAATGCATGTCTCTTGCTAGCATGATATGCCTTCAGAGTACCTGGCACAATCAAGCTAATATTTCCATCTTGAGTTACTAATGACTAATAATCATAGAGTTACCATGGTTAAAATATTAAGCTAGGCCCCACTCAGCTAGGCCAGGCTGGGCTGGGCTCCAAAGAGGCAGGATGCAAGTTTGCTAGTTAAAGGGACAGTTCACCCCAAAAACAAAAAGATATTTTCCCTAGATCATTTTTCTATCCAGATTGTTTTGGTGTGAGTTGCTCAGTTTTAGAGATATCGCCTGGAGAGATTTCTGCCTTTTCCCAAATATAATGGAACTAGATGGCACTTCACTTGTGGTGCTCGAAGCACCAATAGAATCATTTTAATAAAAAGACTCAACAGCAATGTCCCATTTTAGAAATCATGACCCGGTTACTCAAGATAATCCACAGACCTTGCTGTGAGCAGTTTCTATTTTCTTTCTGTATCACCACAGGGAAAGAAGAATGGCTAGATAACAAAGCTAATTGAGGTAGCTATCATTACAGCTCAGCCGAGGAGGACGCCATTAATGTTTACATCCCGCAGTGTCACGAGCACGAGCCACTAGTCCATGAGTAGATTCATTCTGTGCAATAGTACAGTGTAGATCAGTAGAAACAAAATAGTTCCTCCATGAAAATGCTCACAACAAGGTCTGTGGATTATCTTGAGTAACCGGGTCATGATTTCTGGAAAGAGACTTTGTTTCAGCACTTAGAGCACCACAAGCGAAGTGCCATCTACTGCAGTTCCATTATATTGGAGAGAAGGCAGACATCTCTACAGCCTCCAAAACTGAGCAACTCACATCAAAAATATATATTTTTGATTTTGGACTGATCTGTCCCTTTAATGTATCAAAGTGCGGTTTAAATAAAAAAGCTCTAACCTCACTACACTAGACATAGTGGAGCATTAAGCAGCTGTGGAGCCCAATATATTGCTCTTACGAGTTGGTGGAACCAAACCAGAGCTAAAATAATTCATCAAGTGGACACAAACACGGGTAAAAAGCCTGTACTCCCCACCAATCAGTCAGAACTGATGTAGCCTCTTGGATGAGAGGTGAAACGTCTTCAAGAAACTCAAGCAAGTCCAGTTGCCTTCTTTCAGCACTTAGATATA
>JBBPCS010000050.1:62132-75087 GCA_037974645.1 Hollardia meadi | reverse complement strand
ATATATTATTAGGTCGAATGGATTCAAATCTGATATTGCTTCTTTATAATGTAATTCTATGGGGATGATGGGGGAAAATGTCTTTTTGGGCCAATGTGCATCATGTGATGCTGTTATTACACGGTTTGGCAACTATATAAAATTTGTTTCAAAGCCTGATGCACTTGCTGGGGTCTTGGTTCTTCTGGTAACACTTGCTGACTTCTTGCTTCTCCAAATAATGTTTTGTTTTTACTACCCCCACCATTTTAACGCATAGCGTGTTGAGCATATTGACATAAATAAAGATGGACGATGCATCTCCACTTCCTCCCACTGTACAGAAAATATCCTGGATAGAAGCACTGCCATCTTGTGCTGATGATGTCATATGGTGTCTGCATACTAGTAGTGACCGCGAAGTGGAGCCACAGTATCAAGTTCCTGTCCATCCATCTGCTCGCTCGCTCAATCGCCCGTTTTATAGCATCGAATAACCAATTGAAACCAAACTGATCAGAAAAATTAACACTTGAACATACATCAGCGTGATAAGAACTACCTAAAATGACAGAAACCAAAATGTATTTGACGCGTACCTTGAGTTTTTAGTTTGGTCCATGTCCTATCTGATAACATTGATAACATATCTGATAACATTTATGAGCTATACTGCAGCCAGCTACCAGGGGGCAATTGATATGTTTTGGCTTCATTTTTGGGGATCTCTCATGTCGTCTATCTTTGTTTGAGGATAAAAGCCTCTGTGCACAAGAGGAATGTTCACACTTACACATTTTAAAAGACCAACAGCCAATGAGGAAGCTCCAACTCTCGCATGACCAATTGTGTGTGTCTGTCTGTCTGTCTGTCTGTCTGTCTGTCTGTCTGTCATTCAATCATTCACTCACAGACTTTGTGTTTATAGGGCTAGTCCCTCTTTGCTGCAGTCCATCAACAAAAAAAGGGATTTTATCTTAAAAGTTGTAGTTTCTTCTTTCAAACTAAGGTAACACTACACCGAAATAAGTTCACCTTAACAGGTAAAGTTTAACATATTCACTTTCTTAGTGTGTTTGCATGCAAACATTTATTAATTAGCATTAGCATTAGCATTAGCAAAATAAGATAGATGAGACTGATGGGAATGTAATTAGTTTTGCATGTGTTTGGTCATAAAACCAAGTAATGGACAAATTGCCATTTTCACCAGGGGATCACCAAAGTTATTCTAATTCATTCTGTGGGGAACATACAGTCAATAGCTGTACCAAATGTCATGGATATCAATCCACAAGTATTGGAGATATCCACTTAAACAACAACTACATGGTAGTGCTCGAAAAAATCATTAGGATTCATCCTCTGAAGAATAGCTGTACAAAATCTTGTGCCAATTTGCATCCGTCCAATGATAAAACTTACCAACCAACATTGCCTTCCCTACTGCCTTCCTGCTAGCGTGGCAAATAAAAACTCACCCAGAAATGGCAAAAATCTAAACTGAAGCTTCAAATTATTTAAAAGCAAAAGCTCATTTGAAAATGACATGGTGTGACTGTGCTGAGGCACTGCTGAATAAACTCAGATTTACCTTGTCATTGTCTTGTATTGAATCCTCTCCATTCCTGAAATCTTCACCTAGCAGGTTGAGGGGTTGGTCATCTTGCAGAACCTCTGTAGCTGGAGCTGGCTGGAGAGCAGATACACTTAAAACAGATGGCCAACTCTGCATTTCAGTATCGGGTGGCTCTGTAAACATGGGCTCCTCTTTGTCAGGGTAGAAAAGATCCATGGGTTCGATAGGATCACCAACTAGATCATAGGTGGGAGAATTTCGATCAAAGTCCGTATAAAACAAGTCTATTTCTCTGGACACACTACTTACTTCACAACATGAAATCCCTGTCGTACCATTGTGTTTCGAGTTGACTGGACTCAATGTGTTCTGCTGTGTGGTGGCACTGTCACCCAGTTTGTTCTGGTGTCCATCCAGTTGATCTGTTAAATCTGTTCCCTGCTCAGTTTTCACAGGTTGAGATTTAGCATCTGTAGAAGAGGTCGGAATTATCAAGTCCTTCTCAGTGTCACCTGTCTGAGAGTTGTGCTGAGGAGACCCACATTCCTGTTTGGCTTCACTTCTTTCCTTGTTATCTATTGTGTCTGGCCAGCATATGTCTGCATCTGATGATCTGCTGATGTCATGTTCATCTGTATCATCCAAATGCACACTTTCTATGTCTCTTATTTGCTCTGAACTTGTTTGTTTAACATTTTCTGATACTAGGCAGGAAGGAATCTCAACATGTTTTTTGTCATTTTTGTCACTGGTGTCAGAGCTCAATTCATCTGGATTTTGAGGGCTGTTAACATCTGTGTCACTTCCCTTCCTCACAGTTGCCTCTGCCTGATGTACCTCATCCCCAGCCTGATCTTGTCTATCTGGGTCACATGTTCCCTCTTCGTCCTGCTCTTGTGGCTCACTGGAAATAGAGATCAGAGGAATATTTATGCCAGTGCTTGGATCTAGACTTTTTCTTGAAGCTGTGTCTTGACTCATTGAATGTGTCTTTGTTAAAGCATCAGAAGTCACTGAGCTAAAACTTTCTTGAGGATCTAAGCAGTCTCTTAAAACTCCTTCACTTGTTTTGTCTTGTGTTTGTACAACCCCTTCATCCTTTTTGTCACTTGATTTCTCTCTTGTCTCCTCCAAAGGAGAATCTGTTTTCTGACATTCAGTTTCCACTTCAACCTCCTCAGAGATATTTCTCTCATTCTGACTTTCAGTTCGACCATTAATTTGTCCTTCATGGCCCTGTGCATCCCCAATGTAGTCCACTGCTTTCTTTAAACATTCTGGTTCTCCGTAGGTGCTCTCTTCAACACTGGTTTGCTTGATGAGATCTTCAAAATGGTCAGGTGTTGGTAGTTCAGTGTTGCAAATGAGTTGGGAGTGGGTGGTTTTTTCAGTTTCTAAGAGATCTTCAATATTAGAGCTGGCCAGTGCTTCTGCATCACACAGTCCACAAGAAAGTTCTTGCTCTCTGGGTACTTCAACTTTTTGAAGTAGACTTGTATCCATTTGTTTAGAGTCTACTTCTTTTGCAATTTCAGCTTCATTATGATCAGGTACCTGTTCCAATGCCATGTCCTGGTTATGGTTCTCTTTCTCCCTCACTACTCCTGCTTGCTTTTTTACAGAATGCCCTTGGAATCTCTCCTGTGTGCTCTCCAATGAGCTCAGTGAGTAAATCCCTTCATCGATAAATGACTCAGTAGTTGACTGCTCATCAGGGACTCTATCTTCTGTGCTTGGGACAAATCCTTCATCAAGAGTAGTGATCTCCACAGGGGTGGCACGGTACACATCCCAGGCTGTTCCACTGTCACACAAAGAGCTGTCACTTTGGCTCTCACAAAACTTCTCTGGCATGACACCAAACTCGCTCTCCACCCAGGAGTCCGGTGAGCTGATTGCAGAGTCGCCAATTACAGACTCAAGTGCTGATGAGCCAGTGGGCGAGTGAGTGTAAGACAGTTGTGGGGAGTTAGAGGTTGAGTTGATTAAGACCTCACTGGCCGTTTCCTTAGGCTCTTCAACCACACTGCTGGAGATGTCCTCCATATGGGGGGAATCTGCTAGGAAGTCTTCACTGGACCAAGAGCGAGCTGCAGCTGGCCTGAGGGGTCGTGGCATGGTGCCCCTGTCCTCTGACACAGAGGAAATTAAGATTTTGGGTGGGGGTTGGGCACAGTCCCTCTGGAACATATAGGACCTTTCCCTCACTCTGCTTCCGTGAGCGCCATTCCTTATGTGGTCAGAGTCACTGTCGCGGAAGTTGAGTCGGCACAATGAGATGCTTCTTTCAATCAGCTGGGAGGGGTCCTCCGGCTGAGAGAGAAACAAAGAAGTTGATAGAAATCTATCAGTGCTGACAAGAGTTTTGTAAAAATCTAATGTTGGAGACATATCATCCATGCACAGTAAGAAGGGATTCTTACCTCCTCTAGGCCAGGGAAGTGCTCCAGGAATTGTGACACGTACGTTATAATTGATTGCTCATCTGGTACATTGATAATCAAATCTGGGTGGATAAAGAACACAATTACCACAGAAGCATTTAGGCTTCAATTAGGCTTCGTCTGAACAGTTATGACTTGCACTTTATTACATAAAAGTGCTGGCAATTTTACATGTAGGTCTTATGTCTGAATTAAAACATTAAATGCAAAGAAATATCATATTAAATTCACATTTGTCACGTCAGACAAGCCTACAGTATATGGTTTTCACTTTCACTGTCAAATATTACACAAGCACTGCTAGCACTTTCTTAGATCGATGAAGTCAGCAACGAGTCTGAAAGGGGCTTGGTAATTCCTCTGAAGTGTGGCAGCATTTCTAACATGTGGGAAGCAAACACCAGTCTAATAATTTTAACTGGTTGTAATTTTAAAGTTTAAAGTAAATCTAGGAATACCAACAAACAAAACCAAAGCATCTTCAGGCAGTTAGAAGCTACCTGGACTGCAAGTCCAACACACACTCTGTAGGAATATGCAGGAAGCTACTATAATACTTGTGTATGTGACCTAGCACTAGCTAATAATATCCAATTCCAAATTTTCCCTGCTTCATACATTTGGTGGCTTTTCAGATGGCTCCAAAGACTTGATCACTACCTCATCCTGGTTTTACATAAAGGCACGACATGAGATTTGAATGGGAATAACTATGAGGATGTTTCCATGCACAGAGACTCTAGGTTGATCTGCAACCTAACTTTGGTTGGAAACACGCAAATGTGAATGGTCTGGTTAAGCAAATTATCTAACTATGAGAAATCTGTTGGAGAGTTCTAGCTTACTGCTATGTAAAACAGGTTGTTGTGGCATGGAAACACCTTTCACTTTTTTTTTTTTTACTCCCAAGCAAGTACTTGAACATTATACAAAGATTTTGTTGATCAACTATTATTACTGCTGGGATTTTTCTTGGTTTCCCTTTAACTGGAGCATAATTCATTACAACAAGGACAATACAGTGTTAACTACCTTCATCATGTTATTACAGTTAAATGTGGGCAGTAATCAGATTATGCTGATATATAGTTATTATTATAGTTATAATAGTTATTTTCTTGTTACCTTCAGGCTCCAGTAGGCGTGGGATACCCAGGCTGTAGTGGGCTATTCTGAAGGCTTCCTCCAGATTCTCTCTGGCGGTCCTCAGCAGTGCCTTTCTCATGTCCACCAGGCTGGGGTCAATGGATTTAATGACAGCCAGGAAGGCCAGACCACTTGTCCAACTCTTCCCAAAGTCCTGCACTGCCACACCAAACCTATAATATGATATAGGAGATATTCAGTGGTCAGGGTCAGTCTAAAAAGACCACCAGACAAAGGAGCCAGTAAATTATTGCTTGTCCCTTACTACTGTTTTGCCAGACTGTTGAGGCAGAGCACGCAGTCTATTGTCATGTCTTGTATAGGGTTAGAACAACAGAATACTAAGACTTCTAAGAACAGTCTTTATTTAAAATGGCAGACAACACTTACTTGCGTGTTCGCTTCTGCACCCACTGCAGCAGTTTCTTGATTGCCTTGCTCTGCTCTCGCATTGCCGTGGACGCTGACTGTCTCTCGTCTGACGGCGTGCTGCAATAGGATGTGTCAGAGTCAGAGCTGGTGGGGATGGACGACAGGCTGGAGGAGGAGGGGAACTGGCTCCTGATGTTCCCAGTCAGCTCCTTAATCTGAAAGGAGAGTTGGATTATATTCCTCTTTAGTCGACTGTTTTAACTGTCAGTTCAGCTGTTGAGTATCAAATTCATCCATGTCTCTTCAGAATATTATGTATCCGAGTGTTATGCTGACACAGCGACCCAAAATCAGCTTAGTGGGGTTACTTTTATTACAGTGTAAGGCCAACTGTTGACACGAAACTATCCCATTATTGTATCATCTGTGTTGGCTTAAAATGCTATGAAAAGACTACAAACAGGTAAAAGGCCAAGAAGGTAACAGGATTTATTACATAATGGATACCATGGCAACCATGGCGCATGATGTAAACATTTCAACAGATGACCAATAGATATGTGTTCAAATGAAAGCCATTAAAACACTCAGAGGATCTTTCCAGTACTGACTCCCTTAGAGCTTAGAGATGGAATTTTACACATTAACATCAGTGTATTTGTAATGTTCAGTCCTACTCAGCCTGTGTGAAAGCCTGTGTAACACATTTGGGATGTGTACCACAAGCCAGCTGGCCCAAAGTCTGCTGTTTCTCGTGTATGTTATAATGTAAGATCTTTATGCATCAAGTGATTAAGTCTTAACAGCTTAAAATCTGGCATCGAAAGATGTTAAAAGCACTTCTGTCTTTATTCAAACTATTATTTGAGTACAAAAGGAAATATAAAAGGGGAGAGTAGATTCATCAGCATATAGTGGTTAGCCTGGCATGGTTTGTCCACAGAAAAACTGAGCTAAGCAACAACCCTGTGACGTTCAGGTACCTCATCATAGCCAGAAACCTGAAAAGATGCAAAAGTCATTAGAGGTCACATGACTACGTATGACCACAGAGTAGTCATGGGTCACCCCTTGAATTTAATTGTGGCTCATTAGCTGTGCTGCACCATTCACTTTAATTGAAACTCAGTGTTTTCACACTGCTCTGAGACAGAAGTTAGTGGTACATCTTTTTAATAAACACTGAACTTTTTGTTCCATTAGGGATCAAGCTAAGCTGGTGAGCAAATTTGTTAGCTCACTAGCTTAGCTTGATCCCGTTAGCAAGCTAGCAGCTGGGACAGCCTTCCATCTTCACTGTTTACAGTACAAACAGTGTACAATACAATACAAAAGCAGAGAGAAAAATAGAGAAAAGCGGGAGCTACATCCAGGAGCTACATCACCTCTACACCAACAACCTATTTAGTCTCAACCTATTTATTGTCGTGAAATTCAGTTAAACTTCAGTTTCAACATGGTCAGTAAACACTGATGTATGGTGGACTGTAACAGCCAATCACACGAACAACAACAAACAAAACATTAGATAATGCTGATGCACTCTGAGTGTAGGACTTAAGGACAGTTAGAGTAAAAAAGATCTCACTTCTCACTTATGGATTGAGGAGATGTATAAGTAGGTAGTTAAAATTAGACATTTTATAAGTTGTGTAGGCTATAATGTTATGTATTATACAGTGAGAGTCTACACAGAATGATATCATCTTGGCTAAGTATCTACAAGAGTAAACTTGCCATCAGCTGGCTGTTTACTGTAGCGTTGTGTCAAAGGGAACTGCTGAATTAACACAAAATACTACACAATGAATAAGATTAAAACACTAAATGTTGCAGTATACAGTCAAAGGTAGACACAAAGGTAGGCTAACATTATGTGTTTGATTTTGCTAGATACTGGATTAATTATGCATCATTGGCTGATGTCTTGTTAGCATTCATTTAGCATAGCCTACCCTAACCCTAATATTAACTAATCTATTGCTTCTTTGCCTCTCGAGAGCTTCTCTTCATAATGTATGGGCATTTGTCTTTTGCACATACTTTATACATTTCTGATTAACAAATGACAAATGAGTGGTGAAAGTGACAGATAATGACAGCTAGTATGCTATTGTTCAAAAATGGCAGCACCACCCCATTCCCTATCGTCACTGAACTGCTACAGGTACAACCTGAAAGTAGCCACTACTTCACAAAGCTTCCGGCACCATTAACTTCACATGGATGAGTAAATGTTACTTTGTGGTCTGAGTGACATTCCCTTGACCTTGATGTTAAACAACTGGGGGTCAGTTAGTGTTGAATATTGGCTTGAAACAGAATATATGTGCAGGTGTCATAGGAAAACGTATAAAGAAAGAAAAATTTGAGAAAAATAAATGCAAATGAAAGCTAAACTATTTCTCCCAAGGTATATCAATACGCAACTCCACATTTATTTGTGAACATGGTCTCATTCTTTGCTATTAAAGGGCAAAACAAGCTATTACTACTGAGAAGTGCTACTTAGGGAACTGCTGAATAAAGGCGATGCTTAAAGTAGCTATTCATTAGTTCTAATGATTTCATTTATTAGGACACTCTGCTGAAGTTACCTATGAGTTGTTCTGAGCCGTTTCAAGATCAATCCTCTGTAAAAGGCAATCAAAGAAGTTTAGAGTATCTTGCTCATTATTGCCATTCATCTCAGCTCAGATTTGGCAGGTACAGTGGAAAGCTTCATACAGTGGAAAGACTCCAGAATGAGAGGACAGTCTGTGAACTGCAAAGATAATTGTTTCCTCATGGTGTCTGTCCAAGGCATTGAACCACAGTGTGGATTATAAACTAACCAGCGGGCTGCACTTTGATGGGCTTTTGTGAATGGAAAGTCCAAAGGCTGTGAAGTATACACTTTATTCCTACACTTGACCTCATTTTGAATGAAAACAGGGGCAGGGGAGAGGAGGGGAGATGAAAGCTCAAAGTACAGATTAGAGTAGATGAAGAGGTATTACATATGATAGATTAAAAAAATGGCAAAGAAAAATGGATTACCTGAAAAAAGAGGATGATGTTCCAGATGAGTCCCAGGATGATGGAGGAGTTTCCATCAGCAACATCAGCTGCATCAATACTGACCAGCTTAACCTGAGTACACACATATGTTTGTGTTAACAGTTTAGCCAGTCAACGAGAAGTTGGTGGACATGTCTCCATGCTACCTGTTGTGGTACTCACGTTTCTCTCCTCCAGGAAAGACAGGACCTTGGCGATGTTGTTAAGTCTGAAAATACGGTGGGAGGACTTCTTGAATCCATGAAGCTGGAAAATCATTCAGAATGAGAAAAGTATTATTAAGTAGTGTATTAACGGCCAACCAAAACAACTACTCTTACTGCCAGTACTGCTGAACGAGCGGCTAATATTCTACACAATACGGTACTGTTACATGTGTGAAATTATTTAGCACTAAAAACAAAGTGAGAGGCTGACCAGCTTGCAGCCGGAGAGTTCCTCCAGCAGGGCCATGAGAATGTGTCCATCCTGTATGTCCCGGAAAAGGTCATGAACCTCAATGGGTGGGTCACACTGAAAATGGAGGGAATGGAGGAGAGAGGGGAGAGGGGAGAATTAGAGCTGCAACGAGTAGTCAATCACTTAGTGGATTAACAAGAAATTAATCAGCAACAATTTTGATTGATTTGATTTTAGTTTTAGTCGCTTTCTTTGTGGAAAATGTCAAATATGTGCTGTTCCTAGCTTCTTAAATGTGAGGATTTGATGCTTCTGTTCGTTATACATAATGACAAAACTGAAAATCTTTTTTTTTCTCAGACAAAAATGGATACCATGGCAGGGGTTTATTTTCAAATTTTTTGTCCCCATTTACACTTTATGCATCGTGGGCAGATCAAAAATGCAACCCAAAAACTCATTAAAAAAGTAGAGTCATTCATCTCTCTATGATTCGTACATGGCTAGCCATTTTTCCTGTCTCATTAAACGTACAGGAAAAAAATAGAATTACTGCCTCAGTTGTCTGCCTCTGTGCACCAGTGAAGTTACAGTTTCCATCCATGTCTGTCCAGACTCATATAATATATGTGGAGACTGATAGACAGCTTGGTCACATGGTGCAAAGACAATCACCTGAAGCTCAATATCAACTAAATCAAAGAACTTGTGGTGGACTACAATGCTTCAAATATGGATGTTGCTGCAAAGAAGCTACAAGTTCTGAAACATGGATTTTTCACACACATGTTCAACCCGGCAGCACAGAAGATCTATACAATCAGCACAGTTTGTGTGAAATGTTGTCATAAATAGCGTATTTATTCTTGAGTTATGACTAAAACTCTGTTTAATAAGTCACAGTGACCTCGACCTTTGAATCTATCTAATCTACATTGCTAACACCCTTGTTCACCATTTTCCTTCAAGAACACTGCAATCATCGGCTGCTTTTTTTATTGGAAGTTCCCAGCAAAAGCCAAAAGAAAATTGGGGATGCAGCTTTTGTTAGTTACGGCCTAAAGCTATGGAACACACTGCCTATAGATATCAGGGAAGCCAGCTCAGTAAATATTTTTAATTAAAATTATTTACTTTAGCATTTAACAAGCTACAAGTTTCCAGATACAAGCTTGAAAGTTGTTTGTGCCTTGCACGTCTGCACTGTTGATTTGCTTTTGATATGCTGTTGTTGTTTTTTTGTTTGTTTTGTTTTTAAATCGATTTTACAGTCTATGCATGCTATTTTTAACCTGTGTTTTAACTATTATTACCCAGTTGCTTTAATTTCCATCTGTCTATTTTTATCCTTATTTTTAGCTTATTTTTACTATTCTTAAGGTTTTTATTCTCCAACTTATTTTACATTATTTTTGACATTCTGTTCTATTTTTATCCGTCTTTATTATTATAAAGTTTACATTCACTGATTTTATGTCTGTTCCATGTCTTTTATGTGAAGCACTTGCTGCATGCAATCTTTTTGTTGTAAAGCACTTTGAGCTGCATTTCTTGTATGAAAGGCGCTATACAAATAAAGTTTATTATTATGATTATTATAATTATTATTATTAATAATCATAATAGTCAGTGCATCCTTGAGTCCAGGAGAACATTTGTGCCGAATCCCTCAAAGTGTTCCTGAGATATCATGTTCACAAGCATGGGACTGAAATGAGGTCAAAGTGAGCTTGACCTTTAACCATCAAAATCTAATCAATTCATCATTGAGTCCAAGTGAATGTTTGTGCAAAATTTGATGAATTTCTGTCAAGGTGTTCCTAAGATATCGCGTTCACAAGAATGTGATGGATGGACGTACGGACAACGCAAAAAACATAATGCCTCTGGCCACGGCGCTCATTGGCTCGGAGGCATAAAAACATTCATTTCAACACATATTTTCATACAGCACATGTAACATGTTTTTGTGGTACATATCTAATCACAGATGAGCACAACCACTAATTAACTTGTGACACTAGAGACACATATACATTATATGAGTGTGTATATGGGGCCACAGACTTTACTGTCAAGGGTACGTGCAGTGGACGCATCTAAAAAATTGCAAATAAAGATATGAAAGAAATGATCCCTCACATTTCAATTTAAATAGTCTTGTGCTTACTTGTCATAACAGCCAGTGTGTTTTAATAATACAATTCCCATTTGAAATGATATATACAGGTGCATCTCGAAAAATTAGAATATCGTGGAAAAGTTCATTTTTTTCCGTAATTTAATTCAAAAAGTGAAACTTTCATTCGTTACACATAAAGTGAAATATTTCAAGCCTTTTTTTGTTTTACTTTTGATGATTACAGCTTACAGCTCATGAAAATCAAAAATCCAGTGTCTCAAAATATTAGAATATTACATAAGACCAATCAAAAAAAGGATTTATAATACAGAAATGTCGACCTTCTGAAAAGTATGTTAATTTATGCACTCAATACTTGGTCGGGGCTCCTTTTGCATGAATTACTGCATCAATGTGGCGTGGCATGGAGGCGATTAAAGACCCCTCCACTCAAAAATGTGTTTTTCTTATGTTTACATCCCCTAAAATGTCTGACCTGGAACATATATGACAATATTCATACTGGGAAATCAGAGAGAAATTAAACACACCAACGGTTGACACAAGAGCAAGCTGTGTCGAGCTGTGTGAGTGCAAAATTATCTTTAATGATCAGTGAACACAACAAGTCATTACTAACTTGTCTGAGCATGGCGAATGGAACTTTCCAAGTTGACAGAAGACAAATGTATGATTGTTAATTAGTGGGTCAGAGATTTGATGTGGGGCCAAACAGTGAGTAAGAGAAGAGAGGCTCATTGTGTGAGAGAAAACAAAAGATTTGATCAGATGCTCAGCCTCTCAGCTCCCCCTCGGCCCCCCTGGTTGAAACTAGAAAGAAAAGATAGGGTCAGCAGTCAAACAAACAGTTTCCCCAGAACACACACAGTGTCTCAGTGCAAACAGCTCTGTAGGAGCTCCTTGTGTCTAAACCCACAGGTGTACTGTAATTGTTAGCTGCAGCCTTTTACAGCCTTTATTATCTACTATTCATGCTGTCAGCAGCTCCTGTTTGCAGTGGATGTACAGTCAACTATCACTGGATTACTTTGATACTGAAGAAAATGCATAAAAGTGACACAATGCTCAGGCAAGTTCTGATGTGTCTTTATTCTATGATTTCTAAGGGGATTTATGGATTTTTAATATCAATGGACATTAGATCGTGATATGTGTGTAAGTCACAATGAAGTCTAAAAATATGTGTATCATGTCTGTTGTTTTCACTTCACACAGTACATTTGCCTCATCGCTCTCATAAAGTATTGCCAAAAAGAATAAATAATGACTTAACAGTATCACATTGCTATGCTTGTATTCATTTCCACATGTATGTATACTCTGACCAATGCTGTATTTTTTAAGGCAAGATATCTGGTTAGCATGACATTTTTCTACGCAGAAATCAATTAGCTGGGGCGTCCCAGTGGATCACCTGGTAGAGTGTGCACCCATGTGCTGAGGCTGAGTTCTGAGCAGAGGCCTTTGTAACGTGCCCCCCCTTGCTAAAAAGTGCAAAAAAATTATTGGCTTTGTAATAGACAAACTATGTAATGGAGACATTGTTTTAAAAAAAATTCTTTTCAAAAACTTTTTCATACTGCATTTCTTTTTCTCTAATTGTATTTATTTACACATTTATTTGTTTATGTATTTTTTCTCCTTTATGATAATGAGGGAGGCTGACATGCACTACAACACATGTTAAAATAAGTAAATAAATACTGAAAAAATTATATATAAATTATATATTATATAATGTATATATAAATTATATAATTTATATACAAAATTATATATAAATTATTTATATATAAATTATATATAAATTCTTTCATTCATCAATTTATTCTT
>JBBPCS010000050.1:26996-42268 GCA_037974645.1 Hollardia meadi | reverse complement strand
TAGCTCCACTAGCAAGCTAGCTACACCGTTGCCACTGTATAGGACGGGAGCGCGCAGAAACACCACAGCGGAAAATCGGACCAGAATGCTTCACATAGAAAACTGAATACAGTTTGTTATAGGCAACCTAGAAAGTCGGCGAGTGGCTCATTTTTTAGGTGAAGTCACAACCCGTGCACACACATATAACAATAATAATAATAAAACGTGATTAATACGTGTTAATTTCCTCAGAAAACTCCACAATGCACCTTTAAGTCAGCAGATGGATATGTGCTAAGTGGGTTCTAATTTAACTCTGCCCTACAGATGTACACAGGTCTAGATTAGGACCTAATTACACTCCCAGCTGGAGTGATAATTGAAGTGAGAATATAGAGCAGATCTGAGACGATCTGCAGAGGGATCAGGAGTACAGAGAATGTACTTTGGGCTTTCCGTCACATTCAGCTCTGTAATATCATTGTATGCCATAATCAGTTTGTTCCCGAAAACACAGAACCACCACCACAGAACCATACTTCACCCTGACACGCTCACTGATTTCAGCCTCGTCTCAAGGCTCTGATGCTTTGTTAAAATCTTAATTAATACTATACACATGACCACTAGTTAAAGCCTAAAGGTACAGACATCAACAAACTGTAATATACATATCATATGAACTTGTGCAGATATCTTCATATTCTAAAAAATTGCGACTATACAGTTTTTCTTAAATTCTCGTATTTTAAAAAAAGTTTTTCATTACATTATGGACACATTAGTATCGATTTATATTTTCAACTTATCTTGTATTAACGTTACATTTGTAGGGTGATGTATTACATGCTCCTTTATGAGCTTAGAAAATTGTCCAGTGTTGTACACTCGAAAACTCTTTTCACTACTTAGAAAAGTATATGAAAAGCCTCTTTGTTAGTTCCTGACATGTTGGCCTTTGAAAATACTTTTTCAAAAGCTTTTGAGGTTTTTGTCTTTCATCTATGAATTGTAGTGCTCAAATCACTGGTTTTGTAAATTTGCATGCTTTTGAAAAATATAAAAAATTCGGACTATTTGATTTGCAGATAAAAACCTTATTTTGATGCTGCAGTTTGTCTGTGAAGATTAATGCTTTAAAGTTTTATCAAACGACAAACAAAAGACAGCATTCAGCATTTTTCTGATTATCAGCATTGATGTTTTTTGTGTGATTGCAGATAAAATTGATTAATCTAAAAATATTTTTAAAATTGTAGTGGGGTGGCTGTGGCTCAGTGGGTAGAGCGGTTGATCAGTGGTTTGATCCCTGACCTCTGTAGTCAGCGTGTCGAAATGTCCTTGGGCAAGATACTGAACCCCAAATTGCCCCAAAAGGCATAGCCATCGGTGTGTGAGTGTGTGTGTGAATGGTTACCTCTCCTAATGAGCAGGTGGCACCTTAGATGGTAGTCTGTGCCACCAGTGTATGAATGTGTGTGAATGGGTGAATGTGACAAGTGTTGTAAAGCACTTTGAGGAGTTGGTAGACTTGAAAGGCACTATATAAAAGTCCATTTATCATTTACCAAAAATAATAGTATTAATAGTATTAATAATCTAAATCTGTACAGTAACTAGTTACTGGGGTAAAAAATAAAATATTTGCCTCCAAAATGTAGTGGAGTGGAAGTATAAAGAAACTTAACCCAAGTAAAGTACCTCAAAATTGTACTTAGATGCAGTACTAGAGTAAATTGTACTTACAGTAGTTACTCTACATTTCATCAAGTTTAGTTATTCTAAACTTTGACAATGAGATTTTTATTTTTTACTGCAAACGAATATCGGTTCTAAATGTCACTTACTGTGTTCTTATTACAAATAATCTATATCTGTATCTGTATCTTGTATCTGATAGCACTGTAAAGTTGTTACGGTACATCTCTCCCAAGGCTTTATATCTGGCTTCTATAGAAGCAACTGGCTGTTAATGGAAAGGAAGGAAAGTATACCAGACATTCCATTATTCCAGAATGAAAAGTTCAGTTGAGGTAGTTCTCCCAAAAGCCACGCACAAAATCTTGTTGGTGCTGTTAAATAGCAAATGAATGATGGATCTATTTTGCAAATGAACAGAGGTCCATTTAGCAGGAATCCTGGAAGGTCATATAGACTGACTGAGGACTGAGCACTACTAGTACACTGCTGAAGCTCAGTTACAGCAGCTAAAAAGTGTTTCATTACAAAATTTGTTGAAGCAGAGCGGCCTGCCTTAACTCCTCATAGAAAGTTTAAGCACTGTACACATAATTATATGGATTCTTTTTGGCATATGCTGTTAATAATAATGATTTTTCCAAGAGTACACGTGTGTAAATACTGCTTTTTCTAATGTTCAATTCAGCAGAATTGTGTCACACCTCCCTCACCATGGCAAAACTGGCAGGAGTCCCAGGTCTATTTCACACTCCAAGTATAAATAGCAGAGCACTGGCTGACCGTGGCCCCAGTTTGTGCCTCTCACACAGTTACAGTACGTGTAGCATTAGCTACTGCTGTGTCTTTCCAGACGGGGGGAGCCTGAGATTAACTGCTCGTGGCTCTGTAGCTCCGACTACCAGGTCTACGCCTCTAACCATGCTACACTGATAGTGACTATTGGCTTACCCATAGATGCAGGAGATGTCAATGACCACATCGATCATGTCGCAGCACAGTTCATATGTCTGCATGTCCACTGGACTGCTGTCTGTGGCGATGTAAATCTTACTGACCACATCGAACAGGAAGGCCTTCTCGATACCCGAGTTCTGAAAACAGAGGCAAAGAAGTGCTAATCCTTTATAGTACTACACCTGGTAGCTATTAAGAGCTTTGTGTGACTGAGAGGACATGCAGGGGGTATACTATCCTCTACACAAACAATGTGCTTTGACTGTCGGACGAACGCCTTTCTTTCACTAACATCACAGAAAGATGATCTCTCATGCATGCAATTATTAGTTAGGAAAGGGTGTAATTGAAAAAGAAACACAAACATCCCAAATAATTGACATTAACAAAAGAGATAAGATTATCAAACAGATGAACATTTACAGATGAACAGATTAAACATTTTAATACAAATCTCAGACAATCACAGTCCCCAGAGGATGAATCCTACTGCTGACCCCTTGACTTTTCATCTCAGTTGATATTTGTGGTTTTGAGTGAAAATGTTACAACAACTAAGTGATGTGGTAGACACATTCATGTCCTCCTCAGGATGGATTGTAATAATTTTGTCATGCACGGATAGGGCTGGGCATCGGTACTTGATACGGTACTTTTAGGGGATCAACCAAAAATAACCAAGTACAGAATAGTATTGAAAATCTTTCAGTCAAAAGATTCCTGCATTTGACCCTTTTTTACCCAGATGTAGAAAAACATTGACTATTTTTTGGTTGCTTTTCTTGGAATCCAAAAATTGATTCGATGAAACACATCCAGTACTAGATTGGGTTTGGACATAAATTCAGAAACTTAATTAAAGGACCAAGACATTAGTAATTGAGTTATGGCATACCACATTTTACAGTTCAAGCTGTCCTTGTGGCTGTCCCGTTTTGCCACATTTGTTTATCTTAGCTGCTTAAATGTTGGCGATGTACTTAAAGATCCATGAAGACAGAAAAGTAAATCTGTAAGGAGCAGAGGTGAATGTCAGCCAGCTGACAGACAACAAAGCCTTGTTTTTAGAATACAGATACCAAATCCCAACAGCAACTGAAAAAAAATCAGGCTTGTTTTTGAACCGCAATAAATCTGAGCTATACCCGACACAAGACTGCCCCCTAAAGGATATATCTGGAATTAAATATATAGGATTGTATTTAACAAATGACTACGAGGTATGCCAAACACCAAATGTAAAAAATAAACTGAAGAAATATAAATCCAAGCTAAATGAATGGCTCTAGAGAGATAAGTCAATATTGGAACAAATGTATCTGAACAAGTTAGTCCAACTTACTCTCCTACCATCTCCAATAAGCTAATAAAATCAATGTATTTATTTATTTTCAATTACATTTGGAGAAATCAAACAAATTATATTAAAAGAAAAACTTTGGAGCTGGTGATGTGAAAAGAATTGAAATGATTTCAACACTAAAATTTCAACACTGATAAGCTCCCCATCACATTGTCAGAATTCCACAAGCAAATTCTGCTTGCAAATCTTGGAAGATGTTATACGTTATATGTATGTAACAAATGTATCCTCAGAGTTGTGAGGAACAACATGCAGAGCACAGTTTGCATCTGTTTTGTGTTTGGGAATAGATCTCCAGAGTGCTGCTGTTAGGTAATCATCAAGGAAAGTTGTGATACAGGCTACATATGCTCATGCATTAATGTTAAACATATTGAACAACTTTCTGTAGCTAATTTTAATGTACGCTTATGAAAAAGAAAAAAAAAGAAATATTGGGTCTGAGATTAAAAAAAAAAAAAAAAAAGTGATTGTGATAAACAAGGCAAGTTAAAACAGTCCACACATTTTTCAAGGGAATAGTTAGAGCTGTAGCAATTAGTCCATCAAAAATAATAATAATAATAATAATAACAATGATTTTAGTAATTTTTAAGCAAAAATCCTAGCAAAAAAACATTTGATGAATCATCAGACCGGCAATACGTCATCAAGCCCCAAGGCCATGCCCCCTCTTGGGGAAAGAATGATTAATATGGAAATATGAATAAATATAAATATGAACAAACATCATCATAATTCATGTTTCCATCCAACTACTCTTGTGTGAATTAAGAAGTATCGAGTTGAAAAATAGGACGGCAGATTTCACAGAGCAGATGTCATTTAAACTGTTCCGAATAAGAAACTAGAAACAACCGACCAAAGCTTTCACACTGAGAATTGAGGCGCATAAGATGAATATTCACTGTCAGTGTGGTTATTATATGATGCTGGTGACAATCATTGACTGTATGTGGCACTAATGAATAGTTAGCTTGAGTGTGAGGCAGCTAGAGTGCTGTCATACAGTGTAGCAGCATTAGTAAAGATGACCGTCATCTCCAACTAAAATCGGACAACCAGAGGTGTTGTGAGCTACGTGGAGTCAGCCTTGCCGTCGGGCCGTTTCCCAGCTAGTCTATAGAATAAGTTGTTGCAAGTATTTTTGAATGTTCTGTGGTTTATCAGTATACTTGGGTGGCTACACTGCTAGCTACTAGCCACTGACATCTAAGACAAAGGGCATGAAGGGGCATTGAAGATGGATCAAATTCATGTTTTCTGTGTGTCTTGCGCATTCTATGGCAGGCACAGTGGGCATATATTTACTTCACATAGTGTATTTGAGTCATTTATAAACTAATTTAATTCTGGTAGTTTTCTATTCCTATTGTTTTGTACTGCTATTTTACATTAAAGTCTATGGTGAGTGGCATTTGTTTTCCCCCAGAAAGGGGTGGGGACGTGTTGGAAACCAAAGATCCTGGATGTGCCGGTCTGATGTACTGTATACCAGCTTCTCAAATGTGAGGATTTGGTATTTGCCACACATGATAGTAAATTAAGTATATTTTGGTTTTGGACTGCTGGACTGTTGAAATGGTTCATCAAAAGGTTTAGTGTATTGAATTATATTCATGGTTTACAATTGAAATCACCAATTTTATATTTGCTAACTTGTTAGCAAGGCACATGAAAAGGACATTGTACAGCTTCCATAACTATCTGTGGGGTCATGTGTAATTTATATTGGTATGAAGTGTGATTAGTAAATGGAAGATTGACATGAGCTGTAGGGTAGAGGGCAATCAGCAGAGGTTTGCAAATATTTTACTCAATACCACATACAGTATAACATAAATGCAGCTCTACAGGTACCACAGAACCACACAAGTATGGGCATCTTGGTTGTGCGGTGGCCAAAGGCATGGAACAGTCAGTGATGCATGCATATCAGCATGCAAATCTAAATTATATTCTCATTAATGAATGTGTTTTTTCCTATGGTGGCATTTCATGCAATGTCTGCATTGATGAAATGAAACCGGTATATCTGTTATGTATCACTACCACCTAGTGACTGGATGGTAAAGTACATGAGGACATGTACATGCAATACTGTACTGTATACTGCAATGGGCCTAGTCCCTCTTGATTGTTAAAATGTGGGTGAAGAACACTGGTGTAAGGTTTCCATGGAGATCTTTAGTATTTCAGATTAATTTAGTTCATTCAGCAGCAGAAATACTCACAGATAGAGCTGCAACAATTGTTGATTATTGATATGTCGATCGAAAGAAGAATAGTTGGCAAGTATTTTGATAATTCGATTAATCGTTTCAGTCATTTTTCAAGCAAAATATCCAAAATATCCATTTCTTCAGTTAGAGGATTTGCTGCTTTTCTTTGTCATTTATGACTTCAAATGAAGAGTCTTTGGGTTATGGACAGTTGGTTGGACAAAAGAAGCAACGTGAAGAGGTCACTTTGGGTTTAAGGAAACTGTGATGAGCATTTTTCATAATTGTTTTACATTGCATAGACTACGCCATTAATCGTGATTAATCAATCAATAAGGATCAATGAGGAAAATGATCGTTAGTTGCCACCCTACTCACTGATATAAAAATGTTGAGCAGGTTTTCCAGTGTAGGCAGCTGTGGGATGAGCTTCTGGACCACTTTACTGAAAGCCTCAAATATGGAGTGGTCATATATACTGGTCAGATAGAAGCTGTCGAGATCAAGGAGAACAATCTGAATCACAACACATTTCATAACAAACTACTTCACAGTTTGATTATTCTTAGCTTGATATACTGTAGGTATGGAGAGAACCATCACAGATCAAAAGATTGATAGCATTTCAAGGTCATCACACCCATTTCTACTGTAGTTAGTATTACAGTCCCAGCGTTAAGGAGGAACATAAGGAGCAAAAGAGCACCAAAACAGTACTTTCTGCACTTCAACCTTCTTTTGAAGAATATAAATACATTTTCTCAAAACTCTTTTTGCTGTCTAAAAAACCTTCTGTCTAAACACAACAACTTTGCATAAAAATATTCTTAAATTGGCAAAATTAAGATTTAAATCAGCAATATCAAAAAGTACTACGGTTCAAAAGCCTGAATTAATTTCTATGTATTCATATTCGAGTGAAGTGATTCTCGAGGTGGTGTTAAAGAACCCAGAGGAACCCTTGAATCCTATTATATCCACAGTATGAAGTTAAAACTTACTACAAATAATTGATTCAAATAAAGTATAAAAACGACTATGTTTTAACGACAAGTTACATCATCATCATCATCAAGTTGTACAATTCAATGCTGATTCAATATGAAACCTGTACCAGATCAAACATATCAAATTTATGTCCAATGAGTTAGTTTGTCCGTTTCCATGGCATAAAAATATTTACGAAGGCTGACTTTAAGATGTATGAGTCAGTATATAATTTTAAAATTTGCTTGTATTACAGTATCTATTTGATCCATACAGATTGTGAAGCTAAAAACGGTCCAAAGGTTGTGGGTAGAACTCACCTCAGGTGTATTCGTTCCAGGCCGGCATCTGCAAGGTCGTCGTTGGCCCGTTTGTGAATGTCCCTCTGCTTCTCGATCTTATGGTCATCTGACAGGCCGTCCACTTTGTGAATGAACACCTCGAAGTTGATGTCTGGGTTGACTTTGTAGGCCCTGGTCACTGTGAGATGCAGTCTACTCAGAGCCTCCACATAGTCGTCCTATCATCAGAGAAAAGATTGAAGCCACTTAGGAAGCGTAATGTTCAGATTCCTCTTTAGACTGAACTGCAAATGTTTTCTTGGGTGAATTTTTTAGTGAGGACTAAACAGTTTTTTAAATGTTATCATTTATTTACTGTATCAGTGTACATGCCAGCTCATAAGGCACAAGAAATGTCAATACAGAAATGTCAAAGAAATGTTTGAGGTCATTTAGAAACAGTGTCTCCATTGCTTTTTCCATCAGAAAGCACTGACAAGTTGACAGGTTTTACACTTTGAAATCCAAGTTAAAACTGCTTTAGGAGGGATAGTAAGGCCACCTGTAACAGAGTCAGAAATGATCTTCAAAATATATGTGCTTGTCCTTCATAAACATAGTTTTAGAGTCACCCAGTGGTTTAATAATGCAACTGCATAGATAGGGGTCCTTCTCGCCCACCCTATATACCTCAGCAAAGAAAAAGACTTGCAGCTGGAGGTGGGTCCACATGAGCAATCGATGTTTCAATGTTTAATGCTTTAAAATTGTTCTTGCAAGTATCAGTTACATGTATTTTGACTGTAAGCACGACCAGAATGTAATGCGAAAGTTACAGACACTTGCGTGCAAAAGTAGTAACTTTATTCATGAGTATCTTTTTTGTTTATGTTGAGCTAATGCTAGTTAGCTAGCCATGTGCTCACTGGCTCGCTCATGGCCGTATCATGACGTCATGACTTACCGTGTTTTGTGTGAAATAAAGGTTTCATGGGCTAACGGTAATTTATGTTATTATAATTCATAGCCCATTGCAGAAATTTAGTTTTGTACAACAGCATTAATATGATTCCTTATAGGACATAAAATGGGGTTCCATTTATTGTGTATGGATATTTGTTAGGGAAGTTCTGGATTGTTCTTATTGTGGATGTAAAAGAAAGCTCTGGGTACTAGAAAATCATACAAGATGTTAACACTATACGATCACATGTTGGCAAAAGACTATAATGACACTGTAATGTGAAAATGTATATTATATCAGTCATTTGTGGAAATCAACAACAAAAAAAGAAAGAAAATACTCTGGAGCTGGAGATATGAATGTTTGCAGTTGAACACACTTTGATGACGACTGTGTGCTGTTGATTTTTACACCAGCTCCAGAATAAAGAGTAAGAGCATGTCCTGTGTGGCCATGCCATCCTTCCTGCACAGTAGACATATGAGGACTCATCCACCATAACTTCACCAATAGACACAAACTGTTACACACCTTTTTGTCAAAGCAGCAAGATTTGGATTGGTCCACCAAGTGGTTACTTCTGTAACAGGCAAGCAAACTCATCTATAAGGATGGATATTGTTAAGATTTTACTGATACCAGTATCAAAAATGTTACAGCTTATCGGTAGGCTTCCCAATTCTAACTAAAACTCATAAATAGGTGCAGCAATGCTTAATGTGTCCATTTATTACACCTTTAAAAAATGAGTTGCTTTCCTGCCTAGAGTTTAATAAGAAGATTGATGCCACTCTCATTGGCAAGGTTTTGGGTTTGAGTTTGTTGCATCCTTTTTTATTTTGTAAGTTTTCTCCTCTTCTGTCTTGTCCTGCTCCACACTTCCTGTCTTTTTCCTTTTCCCGCCTCTTGTGATTACCCTATGTGTTTCACTTGTGTCTTGTTAACCTTCCCTTCCTTGTGTATTTAAATCCATGTGCTTCCATCTTTCTTTGCCAGTTGTTGTGTTACCTAGTGTGCCTTCGTTCCAGTGTTCCCAGTGTTTTTTGTTGTTTTGCCTCTCTGTTTTCTCAACATTACTTGTGTTTTGGACTTTTGATTTTTGCCCCTTTCAGATATGTTTGGCTTTTTGGACTGATTCTTGGTTGTGAGGTCAGCCTACCTCTGCTCACCTTCCATAAGCTTTTGTGGCTTTTGTATTAAATAAATATTATTGAACTGTATAAACTTTGTCTCCGGTGTCTGCATTTGGGTCCAATCCCTGTTCTAGTAATTTCGGCACATACATATGACGTGACACTCATATCTCATATCATAGGCTATCATAGCCTGGCTCTGTCCAAAGGTAAAGAAAAATCCACCTAACACCATCTCTTGAGCTAATTAACATGTTCTATTCTGTTTGTTTAGTCAGTACAGAAACTGCAGTGTAAAAACAACATGTTGGGTTTTATGGGTCATGTCCTGGACTATTTCCTGGTGCCTAACCAAGGAATAGTGGCTTTGAGTTGTGACCTTATTGCACACTTTCCAAGTGCTGCCAGTCAACTTCCACCTGGAAAGAAGGGTGGGTGGAGTTGATTTAACAGTAGGCAACCTGAAAATTCTGCATGTTGAATACAGTCATAAGAAATCTTTCAGGATATTATAATGGATTGATTACTTCTATCATGGCTTTGTGGCCTGACCTGTGAGTCGATAACAAAGATTAGCGCTCCAGTGCCTCGGAAGATCATTTCGTAGTCAAAGGTGGGGTCGAAGAAGTCGATCTGGCCGGGAAAGTCCCAGATCTGGAAGCTGACGAAGGAGCTGCTGGAGACATCCTCTCTACAGATCTTATTGGTGCTCTCCAAGAACAGGGTCTCGTTGGGGGACATTTTATGGAAAACCACCTTCTGGATGGAGGACTTTCCACTCCTCCGCAGGCCCATCAACAGTATACGCGGTTTGACCTCTCCATTCAGAGAATCACTGAAGCCCAACACTACGCATCAACAAAGGGACAGAGGCACTATGGATTAGGTGAGTAAACCTACATTAGACATCCAGCTATGACAACACACAGGTTTACAGATTGCTTCAAGTGGGATCCAACAGGTCAAGGCAGATGGCCCCCCACCTCGAGCCGGGTCGGCTCCGAGGTTTCTGCCTTCTAAATGGCAGTTTTTTCCTCGCCACTGTCGCCAAGTGCTTGCTCATGAGAGAATTGTTGGGTCTCTGTAAATTAATAATTAACAATTAATAATAATGAGTGTGGTCTAGACCTACCCTACATGTTAAGTGTCATGAGATAACTTTTGTTGTGAATTGGCACTATATAAATAAAATTTGATTTGACTCTGATTTTACATGTCAAATCCATTTACTGGTTAATTTACAAATACTACTTAGATGGGTGATATTGCCTCTAAATAATTTCATTATATGGCAGATTACTTTTGCAATATTCATGGCAACATGGTTAAATATTTACAAACAAACAAAACAAATGTGACATTTTATAACCAAACCACGTCCACACTAGCTACACACCACTACTAGCCTCGAAGGTGCCATCAAGGTTATCTCTGTTTAGGCTGGGAGACTACAAATTTATAGCAGAAAACAAACTGGGGCTGTTCTGTTAGACCCTCACACACATGGAGTGTCTACCAAAAGATGAATTCGAAGTAGCATCCACTCTTTCTACTGGATGCTAAAAGTCACATACTGAGTCAGTCAAGTCCTGGAGTACAGAGACATTTTTCCTGATAAAAATGAAACTATCAAAATCAAATGTAACATTAGTTAGCCTGCAGGAAAAGTATTGTACTACCTAAAGATAGACCAATCTGTTTTTTGTCCAGGTCAATATTATTATTAGTAATCAAGGAGGCTGAAGCGATACTTGGAACTGATAAACATTTGCATTAAAAAATGACCAATGAAAAGTCTTAGTGTCAAAATTTTGAATAACCAGTGATTGAATGTAAGTACAATTTATCCAAGTACTGTACTTAGGTACAATTTTGAAGTACTTGTACTTTACTGAGGCTTTTCCATTTTCTGGTACTTTATATTTCCACTCCACTACATTTTGGAGGCAAATGTACTTTTTACTCCATTTACATTTATTTGATAACTTTATTCAGTATTTACTTTGCAGATTTAGATTATTCAGTGTTGATGACAGTGTTTTTGATCACGTTCACCTTTGTGTGAAAGTAATGACAGTAAAAACACTAAGCATAAACAATCGCAGTGTAGTAGGTTACACCGATCAGCCACAACATTAAAACCACTGATGGTTAAAATGAATAACATTGATCCATTCATCCGCCCAAACACCCTTGCAGACCAAGCACACACACCCCCATGGCACCAGCACACCCCAATGACATTGGTCCCCCAGCAGGACAACGTGTGCTGCCACACCACAAAAAACTGCTCAGAAACAGCCCGAGGAACGTGATAAAGAGCTGAAGGTGTCCACCTGGCCCCCAAATTCCCCAGATCCAAATCTGATTGAGCTACATGGGACGTGCCAATCCATGGATGCCATCGGGGGGTGCTGTTGCCATCTGTCAGTGGTTTTAATGTTGTGGCTGATTGGTGTAATCCATAAAGCAAAACATTTCTTGAAATATTATTGTGAAATAAGTTGTTCTGTTGGCCATTATGCTATGTCTCTATGGATGGATTTTCAAATAGGCTAACTGCTGAGGCTTTTCACAGAATTTTTACATGAGAACATGAAACCCATTGGAACTGTCTAGCTGAGTACAGTAGTAGTGTCTGCAGACCTGAATAGGGCTGTTTAAGTCAGATTCCATCCACTCGTAAAATAACATCACAACAGCTTGAAATGTATTCAAATAAACTCATTTTGGACAGGGGAGTGCAGGTACGTTATGTCCATCAACTACTGCCCACGTGGACAAGTGGCATGGGGCCAACATGGAACCTGTGGTCAAACCCACTTGCAACCCATATTTCAGCCCATGTAGTCCCCATCTAGTACCCACATAGACCAGCTGGAATAGAGATGGGTCTGGCATACAGAATGTGTCTCAGTTTGGGTCCACCTAAGACCAAGTGTAATCCTGCATGAAACCCACATGGGCAATTGACGTGGGGCCCTTATGGAGCCTGGGAACAATCCCATACAGGGCCCATTTTTCAGCCCATTACCACATGGGCCCTACATTTTACAGTAAAAAAAAAACAACCCTTAATGCTAGTTTAAACTCAGAAATCATAAGCTGGTGGTAGGTCCATTTTAGCGTTAAGGAACCTGATTATAAGAAAGCTATTTACCTATTGTACGCCCAACAGTTGCACTTAAATGCTACAGCTGTCATATTAATGTAACGTTTAGTTAAGTCTCTCGAGGAAAAAATGCATATGTGTGAGTAATAACTTTAGTTAAATTAACTACTCGGTTACTCCACCTCTGTAGTAACTTTAATGACGCCCACGAAGTTCTCAACTGACGCAGTATGTTTTCCATAAATACTCCGTGTGATTACACTCCGTATAGAGGATGGAAAAACTAGTGGTATGAGCGAGTGAGTGAGGCAGAGTGGGAGACTCGCTCTCTGCCGGCGTGTGACCTTCCGAAGCAGAACAAATATCCGCCTACCTCCGTCCTCGCAGCCCAGATCGGCGTCCGAAAACGCCTCCAGATCGTCTTCTTCATCGTAATAATCCAGAGCTGTGTTCTCCTCATCCTCCCCGCTCGGCGCACAGACTCTGTCACTCGTCATGCCGATTTCCTCTGCTGTCGCCTTGTTTCTGGTTTGAAGCCTCTTCTAGTTTCTAACTTTCCTCCATTGTCACCTGATATTTGAGAGCCATGCTGGTGAACCCTTCCCGACAGTCTGACTGCAGCCACACAAGGGGAGGGGTCGAGGGGGCATATTACTGTATGTATAAATAAATAAATAAATAAATAAATAAAAAGAGAGAGAGAGAGATTGGGACACTTTCTGCAACAAGTTACAGAATCATCCCAGCGTCTTAGTTTCCAACTTGATACATTTCTATAAACATTAACCTCCTTACTACAATGTACAGAATAAAAAAATAAAGATCAATCACAGAACTGATGAGTCCATCTCAAAACCATCTTTTTTCAAACCCAGTATGTCCTGAGAGCACTTTTTCACAGGCGCTACTGGCAAAATGAGACACCTTCTATTTTGATATTTTAAAAACACATAAATTAATGAAGACGAAGATGATTGATTGTGTGTGTGTGTTTTTTTTATACAAAAAACAAATAAAACCAAACAACCAAAAATGACATCACATACATAACAGTCACATTTCAGCCAGTTTGAGCCTCTGAGCTCTAGAAGGCGCTATAGAGCCCCAGTGGCAACTAAAAATGTATTTAAAAAAAATCAGTTTCAGTTTTGATCTCGAACTTTGAAAAACACAACAATGTATTCAAACTAAAAATAAGTGTAGAAAAATGTTTTGTTCAAATTAAAAATATAATTTTGATTTAATTCTGGAATTCTTTTCACTTTCTGTATATTTTCATATTTGTGGTCTTACTTTTTTCAGTTGCAGATTTTATGTTTTCAATGTCGTATCTTATTTTTTCACTTTCGTATCTTATTTTTCCTTTCCCATAATTATGTTTAAATAGAACACTCATTTTTAGTTTGAATACATTTTTGCATTTTCTATGTTCACGGACAAAACTTAAATTTACAGTTTCAAACTTTTAGGTTTTTAGTTACAATTTTTTTTTCTTCAAATTAATAAACTTGTAATAAACTAATTTGGCTCCATATTCAAATGCCATCAATGTCCTCAACTTCATTAAGTGACTGATCAGACTTAAGCCACAGGCACTGACATAAAGTGTTAATGTAAATAAATGTATGAATAAAGTGTTTATGTGTTGTACTAACTGCTTATCTATATTGTATGTGTGTAACTGTCTTTTGTCTGTTGGTGAGCTGAAGCCAATTCTCCATTTTTCTATTTACTATTCTATTCTAACATGCTGAATGAATATACTCTATCTCCAATTCTACCGAAATCTACAAGCTACAGGCTCAATTGAATCTTAAGAAAACTTTTATACAAGTCCTGGTAGGATTGAAAAATAGTGGTCGGCCTGACTGCTGTTTTGGTGGCCAGTGTATTCCCAGGATAATCCGGGCCACATGGGCCACAAATTTGTGTTTCTTCTGGCCCACCAGTTCCACGGCAAGTGTGACAAATATACAACATAACTGTCCAATAAAACATGTCAAATACATTTTCTGTTTAATTTTCTTTTTGTTCATGTTTTGACTGGTATTGATACGATGGGAGTTATGGTTGTAGCTGACACAGTTTATTTCAGATTTCTTAACACAATGGGAGGCTCAAGTCACCTCATATTTACACCTTTTCCTTCCTACCGAGGCGTCCTTTTATGGTTATATTTTGTGTAGAGTGTGGCATAATTAGTGCACTAACATGCAAATATCCCTTTTCAGTCCAAGTAAGAGCCAAGCTCCAGTATTCCCTGACATGCCAGTGCTATGTGATCACTGGTCCTATCAGTGAGGATCTGCCTGAAGAGGCCGACCATGGGGCCAAATGTATAAAACTCTGTGTATATTTGAGTGTAGAAACATGCGTACACACAAAACAGGAAACATGCATACTCAGTCTTTTCATCAGATGTATAAAACCCCACGTACGCCTGTTCCCACGTGTGTGTTCCTCATACAGCTCAATCATCCTGAAATTGTGCGCACATGTACGAGCGTTCTGGCCATGCCCACAATTTACTATACATGGATTCCAACACACCCCTGATCGCCTGATTTGCATAT
>JBBPCS010000049.1:278662-299654 GCA_037974645.1 Hollardia meadi | reverse complement strand
CACACACACACACACACACACACACACACACACACACACACACACACACACACACACACACACACACAGACACACAGTATTTGACACCCTGGGAATGAGACCGGGCTCGCCAGGACTACATCCCAAAGATCAATTGTTTTTCATTTAAATTTCATTCAATTGGTCTGTGTTGAAAGCAAAAAATCTGTTAGGAATTATTTAAGGAATTATTAAATCATGTTTGTTCACTTTTCTGCTGAAAGCATGCAAACCATTTTGTTTTCCTAAAATGTTATTTTAGCTTTTTTTTAAATTTTAGTTTTTATTTAAATTTGTGCAATATATCTGGAGCAAAACTAGCAATTTAACTGGTAGTTTTGTATTTGACAAGGTACAGTCTCTATGAATTCAGAAGCATATGCTGCCTGTAGCTCATTCCCTAAAAGTGCTTTTCTCACCTCTGCCTCCAGCTTAGATCAAACTCTTTCTTCAGGTGTTGCCAGCAGCCCTGTGAAGGCACAGTTGTTTATTTATTTATCTATTTATTTGTTTTTGCTTCAAGTGAATGGGTTATCATTATCACAATTTTAATGTCAGGCATGCTATTTAAAACCAGCACAAGGTTAATTAATTAATCAAGTTTAATGGAGGACCTTAAAGTACCCCTTGAAGAAATGTGTTTTATAAGGGCCTTAATGAATGTGATTTCACTGTTTGCCAGGAGTTTATTGCTTGGAAAACCTCATTCTTTGTAAAGGTCTTAGTAAGTCAAGGTATGTTTTTTTTGTTTGTTTTTGTTTTGCCAATACATTTGGGGGTTTTTTCAGAAAATTTACTGTCCGCAGTTTTCCACCATTCCACAAGTTGATAACATGCAAGTGTCTTGGTTAATATAACATTTTAGTAAATTTTATGAAATGAATTACTGCAATTGTTAAAGTAATAAATCAAAGCTAATCATTGTGACTGTTTTGACTGCTGAAATTACTTTGTAGATTTATATTGCATTTCAAATAATTGACCACAGGGTCTGTGATAATTATCTCTCAATATCTTTCCTTAACCAAAGAAAAACTGGCTCCTTTTAATCATTCATACTTGTTTTAGTATTTCGTAGATTGCTGTGGGTTAAGTGGGGTAATTTAACGATCTTCAATTTAACAGCTTCAGTTAATCCTCAGAGTTTAGGATACTATGATACACATACACTTTCTACTCAATTTCTGTAGTCGTATCAAATAAAACCTTGTTAATGGTTTTAGCCTTATTCGTTTTTTTAGGATTTTTCCTGGTCTACTGGTTCCTGATACCCTTAAATGACTGGCAATATTATCATTATTTTCTTGAACATTGGTGTGAAGCTTTGACAATTGTCTATCAGTACCAAGATCAGTTACTGTATATGGCTGTCCCCCAGGGTTGTTTCAGCTCTTTGGTCTTATTTACATTGTCTACCAATGACCGCAGCACCAGAACTAAATTGTGTTATTTTTGTTACACAAAAACAGAAGTCCATCATATTATCTCCTTGAAATATGTTTCTGATGATAACAATGTGATTCAACACATCAAGAAAATGTGGGCAGATGGTGCTCGATCCCAAAGCAAATGACGGAATGCCAGCCAGTTATCATCTGTGACCAATCTATCACTTAGGCCAGCTCTTATAAATATCACAGGGTCCATGTTGATGACACAGTCAGCAGAAAAACCCATGTTGAAATTCTTTTGATCAAAGCTGAGTCAGCAGATGTATTGTTTTTACATGGACTGAAGATGTCTGGTACCATCCCGAAACCCATGCAAGTTTTTGTCACGCAATCCTGCAAAACTAAGACATGGGTAGTATGGCTGCATTTTTTAAAGGACATTTCTACTCTCAGCTCATAAGGAGCTAAACTTTGATAACCAAATCTAAAAGTACATGAACAACAAAGCTAGTTGCAAAATCGTTTAAATTTGGATCAAAGATAAATGAAAATAAAAATTTGGGCAATTTAAAATAAACGAGCCTTTAGTTTTGTCGATAGCCTTTAATGAAACCTAAAATTAAAATAAAAGTCATTATCACAGCCGATACAGAGTCGAGTGAGGTTTCTTAATCCACAAAACATTTCTGCATGGCATTGCAGCATTCTCCTAATCAAGTGAAGATGCAATTGGCTTGTTTTTAAATGTTAAAAAAAGAAACATAAAGTGGCTCAATACACCTCATCCGACGTAATCCATTTCTGTAATTGATTTAGACACGCATCGTTTTGAAGCTTAAACCTTCACCATGGGCTGCTAGTTTGAAAGCGTTAGTGCGCACCCTGTCTGAAGAGCGTGTACTAGCTCAGACGTGCCACTAGAAGAGATCAGGAAGAACTCCCAGTCTCTGCATACCTCTGTGTTTACCTTCCGCCCGGAAGCTTGTGTCACATCTCGTCTAGTGGCGCATTCAAGCTCATGCTTAGCTTAGCAGCTACAGTAAAGATTTTGATTTTGAAAAAAGGGTGTTAATAGCGTCTTTTGAAATCAATTTCGGATCTTGGGGCTTCCTGACACTTTTTTCCTGAGAGATTATTTTTTACATTCTAGTCCCCGGCTTCTTCAGTTGTTTAGGAGAATGCAGCAACACTGTTTTGAGGTGAAGCTCCAGAAATATTTTGTGGACGAAGAAACCTAACCCGAATTTCCCTTGACATGTGGTTGAGAAGATAATGACAAAATGTTCATTTCTGGGTGAACTGTTCCTTTAAAGGCAGGTGGAATCATGCTTGAAGGCACGTGGTTGATAAGAATGAATCTTGAAAAGTGTCAGAGAAAGATGGTGGGGAAAAACAGGACTTTCCAAGTTCCCAGTTGCATCTTCTTTATTTACCTTGAGTGCTACTCATCCATTTTCTTTGCTCCAGTCGCCAACACACAAGCATGTCTCCTCTTTGTCTTACACATAAACATGATCACTCAGGTGCATTGTGATCCGTCAATAAAGTTTAGTTAGAGGAGGGACTTGACCAAACTATCATCTCTGATCTCAGTGGCTGATCCCTCTCTACTTGTTCAATAAGGACAGTAGAATATTAAAATGAACATATTAATAGATTTTTTTTTTACCATTTATTGTCACTGGTAGCTGAATTCATTAAACATATGGGAATTAAACTACCAAAGACCAAGAGGTCAGGTGCTCGTGCCTCTATAAAGTGATTAGATGAGAATGTTTCAGGTGTCGTGTTTCCTCGTAGCAGGATGCTTTCGTGTTGGGTTTTAAGGTGATTATAGTGAGTCAGCCCTGATGTGAGTCCAAAGACAAACAAGTATCCCCACAGGAACAATAAATTAGATTGTATCTAATCATAACAGACTTATTCAGGCACACTTTTTTGTTTTCAAAGAACTTACATGTATACTGTGACTGTGTCTGTCTAATTAAGTACATTTTTTTCTGAGCAATCATTTATATTTCTGTGGAAAAGAAGGCAGTTTATCGCAGCAGTGTCCATTCACCACCCTGACTTCGATGCCATTACTTTTTGCTTCACTATTATAAGGGACAGGGTATGTCTTGCATTCATATTGGACGTAAATTGAGTGCCACAGAGTCAAATATGACAAAAACCTGTCCGTTTTAGCTTGGTCAGGTGTCTTGCTCAGTTTTTTAGTTTTTTTTCTTCAGATAATACAGTATGACTCCTAATTGGAGTAGTAATTACTCACTGCCAATCTTGTTTGAGTTAGACAAATTGGTTCTCACTTATTTGCCAAAGGTATCATCAGTTAGTGGATATTTAGCAAATTTCATAAATAGCTTATTAAGCTCTGACGGTAAAGAGACACACATCATCCTTGTTTATTGCACTGGCAGACACACTTGCTTGTTTCATAAACACAAAAGAGCATCACAGCGTGAAATGAAAAGGAGTCCCGACTGGTAATGTTTGGTTTATATTCCATATTAGCATGCAGAGTATAATTAAAAATTTAAGCAAACTACCTGCACGTGGCCTGTGAAATGGAGTGTGCTGATGAAGCTGCATTAAAGCATTGATTTTTAATTAGCAGTTCCCAAGAGTGACATGAGCTAAATCGTGAGTCTGATTAAATATGGTTTTTGATTTCAACTTCCTTATTTATAATACAGACATTTCGCAAAATTATTATTTGTGCTTAGGTTAAAGCTGCTGGAAAGCAATTAGTTGTTACTGTAATTTCAGTTTCATTTCAACAGCTCATCCTGCATAAGCATATTGCATTCCTAACAGCTGTTTATTAAATATACAGTACCTGACAGCATAATCACAGTACATACAGTACATTCCCTAATACGACTGTTGACCTGTTGTGATAAAAGGGAGATCCTAATTAGAAAATTATACTATGCAGCAAATAACCATCAAGCAAATACTAGGCTGTACATCACTCTAATCCACTTTCTGCATTATTCATGTCCTTTTAGCTTTGGAGACAGTGCAGTGCTGCTGCAGCATTTGCTGCTGTTAACCTACAGTCATTCTGAGAACAGGCTCACTGGTTTATTAAGCCAACATGTCGTTCCTCTTCCACATCTCACTCTGTGTGAATGCTATTGTTTTACATTTCATTTTATTGTTTTCAGTCTTAACAACTCTGTCTGGTCCTGTCAAATGCTCAGCTGGCTTATATTTTTAAAGTTGTTAGACCACCATGAATTTCAAGCATTTCACTTAGGATAAAGGCAAGCTGTATTTAACCTCATTTTTAAAATGTTTAAAAATCACTTTTTTCTCTGTTCATGACATGAGAATATAACTCATTTAACAGCTTCAAGTAAAACCAACAAATACATTATGATACAAGAACAATTTAAGTACTAAATGTTGTTACATATATTGCAGCAAATGAAAGTAATGTAGAGTGTTAAAGTGTTACAGACTCATTTCCCTGATACACCAGCACAGGCACGCATGCACACATCCATTTGTTCCACACTAAAACTTCAGGACAGGTTAGGGTACCAGAATGCTGATTGATCAAACAGCCTAACGTTATTTACTGAATTGTTTATGAGTGTCAAATCAGTTATTCTAATCTGCGCTTGCCAGTCACATTGCAACTGAGGCGGAGAGCAAAAGCCCTTTTTATGATCTCCACACACAAAACACATATCCAACATACACAAACACACGTGCGCACATAAGCACATGCACACATGCAGTCAGTTGGAAAATTGTTTGGTGGTGATGTGCCATGTTTGTGAGGAGAGGCAGATTGGTAGAAAGACAGTGAGAGTGAGAGAAAGCAGAGGCTGATGCTGACAAATCCCTGACACGAAGACAGTCTGTTATCTCTCTCCTCATATGCAGTTTGCTTTCACATATCATGTAATTTTTTTTTTTTGTCTGGGCGGATTATGAAAACTTTGGCTTGATTTTATTTGCAGCAGTATAATATTATTGAATCAAATCATTGGATCCAAGGAGAAAGGTCCAGTCAGGGTTATCCAACACATAATGGCCTTACTAACTATTTCCGAAAGTGGTCACGTCTTTTTCTTAAAGTCACAATAAAATGGAAGTTAGAGCATCTTTATCTGCTGCAATGTGATATAGTTCTGTGTGTGTATTGGAGGATGAAGATAAGGGTTACACAACAATTTAGACCTCGACCACTTTGTTTTTACCAACTGCAATCCAAACACTACTAAGATATTGCTCTGCAAGCTACCTACTAGCTAATGTCAGCGCAGTTTTATATGATGAATGGTCCCAAAATCACATTTGATTTGATTTTGATTGATTTGATTTGATTTTTGCACAAGGAAATACACAAAAAGACAAAGAAAAATAGATACAGTGCAGGGAGAGGCAGAAAGCCCACAGGACTTATTTGAAGCCTCCACCTAAAAATAAAATTTCACATAGAATTATAGAGAGATTTTGTATTGGCCATTGTATTGGATACATTTATCTAACCATCCCTGAGTTCAAGAGGAAACTTCTTTTTTTTTAAATGGTTATGTTTTACAGGAGGAGAAAAGAAAGGAATTTTGACTTAAAAATAACAAAAGATAGATGAACAACTGACATTGGGAGACAGAATTAGAACTTAGGGCATTTATTTTTTACATTTTTGCTGCTTTCTCCACAGTTGGTAGTAATAAAGATTACAGAATACAGCTTAAGACTTCTGCATTTTAAGCCAAACCAATATTTTATTAATTTCTCTGGCTATCCTTGAATATAGAACAAGTTTCCACCAGTTGCAATAATTGGAATCTGCAAAGTTTAAATAACCCAGACTTGCTTTTGACATGGTACATCAAAGGTGTTAATGTTGGCCTTCCTGATAGTTGCTAAAATGACATATCACAGAGTAAAAAAACATCTTAATTTGGTGGGTACAATATAAATCACACTGTCAAAACAGGCCTTTGATAGCGTTGTCTCCCTTTGTATGCTCTCTCAGAGATTTCCTGCTGGAGTTTGTGTTTTAGAAGGCATGAAGCAGGGTGGTGATTTTGCGTTTTTTAATTAAGGCCGTTGGTTATGTCTTTGGTTTGATTATAACAGTGTGGCAAAGCTCCGTTTGTGATGGAAGAAAGAAACGGCTCCCTCACATCGCTTCTCATTAGAAACACTCCCGGGGCCTCATCAAAGATCTCCCTCCCTCGCTCCCTCCTTTCCGCCACTTCCCTCCCTCCCATCTTCCACAATGTGCCGTTTTCCCAGTACACTGCTCCCTACAGCTCCAGGACATGCTTAACAAACACACCAGCAAAACACTCCTCCTGATGCTAACTTTTCCCCATTTTGCTCCACCACAGACAGAAAATCACAGCTACTTTGTTCCACTGTGAAGTTCACTCTTGTGTCTTTGTCAACAAATGAGGTTTGTCAGTGATGGGAAATTTTACAGCATGAAACAAGATTCAAGGTTCCCTATGCTCATGTTGTTCTACAAAAATGGGCTCCGTGGATGAAAAAGCCTACTACAAAGCAGACTGTATTACCTCAGTGTCGCCAGGTTTTTCCCAGTGACAAATAATAATAAAAAAAATGCCTATAACATTTTATGGCAATACAACAAATGATAGTTCAGTTGATTACATTGTTTTTTGCCATCACTGGTTTTATCACACGACATAAAAATATTCTTCCCAAGTCTGTCTCTCATTAGCTGTTCAATGAGATACTGAATAAGAGGATTTTTTTTTCTTAAGAAAGTGCTCACTCCTTCCTGTTCTCTGGTTTTCTAGCCTCGTCTATCATTTAACACCCCAGTGCCACATCACAACAGATTCATGCAGGGTTTATTGGCCCAGCTGACTGGAAAACAGTTAACTCAAATCCAGAATGGGATTTTACAGCCAAGATACAACTTGTGCTCTGCATTCTACATGCACACATACACAGACTCTCACACACACAAACATGAAGTCTCTCATTAACCAGCTACACAAACATTGGATGGTGAACCAGCCGAGCTCATGAATCATGAGATGACAGAAAGCCTGAAAGCTTTGTTTTCTTAGAAGGCCATTTATAAAAAAGAAAATGGTGAGGGGAAACTGGGAGGGAAGGAGAACAGGGAGTGGAGTTTTACCACAAACCTGAGTCAATTAATATTTTTTTAAAAAAGCAGTATGTTAAACTGAGTTTGAAATAGTTTGTATAATGCCTTTGATTATTAAGACAATGTTTAAATGTTTCCAAAGCAAGTTGACTAATTAAAAAAATAATTACGTGTCTATGCTACATATATCTGACCAAAGGCTTCATCACCAAAGCAGTTTATTCTTTCAACAACAAGGCAAGGCAAAGTGCTTTACATGAGACATAAAAAGACATAAAAAGAAATACAAAGCAATAGAAAAGACATAAATAACACTTGTCAGAACTGTTCAGAGACAATTTGTTTTGTGAGTAAATTCTAACTTGTCCTCATGGTGATGTCAAGATTTTTGATTTGAAGGAACACTATGCAGGATTTTCCGAAAGAAAATATGTAGACTCATACAAAAATATCCCTTCCAATCATCACTTATGACCCACTAGAAGTGTGCGACGGTGTCTGTATCTGCAAAGACCCTGTCCCCCTGCCTGTATTTTCTTATTTTCTGGACATTTCTGCATTTTCTTCAGCTATTCTAGAGAAACAGTTCACGGTTGAGTAATATCGGGTCATCAAATACCGATGCTCAAGGTTGGTGGCTCAACAATCCTCTATATTTCTCCAGAATATCTTCCTACCCCTTTGTATGCATGACTTCACGAAAGAGCACATCAACAGCCTGTTGGAGGACATTTCAACCTTCAGCTTCACCACTGATATTTGGACTAGGCGGTGTCAGCCCAATGTCTCTCATCAGTTTAACTGCACAGTGGATTGATGAGGATTTTCCTCTCCGGAGAGTCGCTCTACATACATGCAAAGCAGCTTCGGGGTTTGCACATTATAGCCATGCCATAGCAGTTGCATTTGACGTTATGCTGCAGACGTGGGGCATTCCCAAAACGTCCATTCACGTTGTTCTCTGGCACAACGCCAAAAACTTGATCAAAGCAATGAGTGATGCTGGACCAAAGATAGTACAAGCATTAAAAGCTCTGCTAATGGTATGAAATGGCACATACTTCTGGTCTCCTAAGTGGGCGTGGCCTATCCTGCCCATCCCCACAGGACATTTTTAACACTAACACATTACTGAGGGTTATTGTTTGTCCATGTTGAAACAATACAACACTAGATACAGACATAAGTTTAATGTTTGCGCTTTATTTTACCGCTCGTTTTTTATCTGATAGCTTAATATGCTCGCTACAGATCTCGCAAGACTATATCTGAAGCAAAGACAGGTTTCGAACAAAGTCAATTTTCTCCTGATTTGTTTGTCTGGAAAATGCCATTTCAGTGTTGTTCAAAGGATATGTGGCTTGTGAAAAATGTGTCCCATTTTTACTTTGGTGACTAAGGGATGAAATAATCTATCCTAATCTGGATATAACTCATCAGTGAAAAGTATTGGTTCCTGAACTGTCTTTGGCTGGACTCCCTAGTCTGTCTTGTGTCACTCACACCCTCCAGCTGGCTGTTAACAAGGGTCTTTTGGCTCAGAGAGGTGTACCTGATGTGGTGGCAGTCAGACGTAAAATAGTTGGACATTTTAAACATTCCACCTTAGCCTACTCCTGCCTGGAAGACATTCAGGTGCAGCTCCACCAGCCAATAAAAAGACTCCAGCAAGACGTGCAGCCTGCTGGAACAGCACATACTGCATGCTGCAGTCTTTCATCGAACAGAAGTGGGCTCCGGTAATATTTGGTTCCAAGGATAAGCTGCCTGACAATCTCACCGCTCACCAGTGGACTCTTCAGGAAAAGATTCTATCTGTACCTGCTCTGTTTGAAGAGTTAACCCGAAAAGCGAGCTCCTCTGATGCTTTGGCATCAGATATGATTCCTGCTATTACCATGCTTCTGGGACTTTTGACCAAAATAAACAGAAGAGGCATCAAAACAATGAAGGGAACCTTTGCTGCATGCTGTCAGGAAACGCTTCACTGACACACAAAAAAATCCACTCAACTGCATTGCAACTGTACTTGATGCAGTGGTAAAGTGAAAGTGCATGTGTCTGTCTGTGTTTGGTTAACATGTGAGAAAGAGTATGATGAAAACAAAACATTGACATGACATTATGACCAACATAAAACTATTTAACTTTTACATAATCAATTTACTTTTAGTGATTTGCAGGCAATATACTGACACTCTTTCTGATGATTTCAGACTAAATTGTCTGTTACCAGCAAAATACATATATTTTTTTCTGTTTTGGGTATAAAGATCGATTTTTCTCAAACATCACTGCTACAGAGGCCAAGGAGCTGGTGATGCATGAGGATCTGGCAGAACCATCTGCCAGAATGCTACGCAGGACCCAGGCCAGCAGTCTGGAGAGTGTGTTTGACGAGATAGTAGATGAGCAAGCATCAACATCACTGAGCAGTGCACCAGTGGGTTCTGCCATTCAGATAGAGACATACCTTGGAGAGACCACAGCTTCTCAGGAAGACAAACCACTGCTGTACTGGTGGGTTAACAAAGTGCGCTTTCCCAATTTGGTTCAAATGTCACACAGATATCTTTCAGCTCCATAGTAGTGGGGACAGTAAAAGACTGTTTAGCTCAGTGTCACATATTGTAGATGAAAACAGAAACAGGCTCACAGCTGATAATGCAGAGAAGCTTTTCATCAAAAAGAACCTGCATCTCACTTTTTCGAAAAAGACTTAGTTCTCACAGACAGAAATAACATGTTAAAACATAATTTAACTTGTTCTACTACAGTTATATGTTGTATGGTACTGAAATGTGCTGAATGTGTTACAAGTTACATTTAAGTGAGGTGTGGCAGTGTCACAATTGTTCAGGGAAAGTAGAAAACACAAAGTTGAATCTTAATGTCAGTAATAGCATCATGTTGTACTGTAAAGTTACAGTTACTGTGCATAGTACATAGTCACAGTGATTGTTAGAACTGTAATGATATTATTAGGCATCGGTACTCGGTATCGGCAAGTACCTGAATGTAACTACCTACAGTTGTTTGAATGATTGACAAGTGTGGAAAATGACCCTGGACATCAGTGACTACTACTCAGGCATCTGAGCCACAGCTCAGCCAGCAGAGGACTGAAACAGTTTGGTCAAAATTATTATTATTATTTAGCTTAATATATTACATTGTCATTATGGGAAAGGGTAGTTCAAGTATTATTATTTTTTTATTATTATTCATGACTTCAGAGAAGAATATTTACAGAACAAAACAACATGAAACATGGCTCATGAAGTCACACCAAAGGGCTTAAGAACTGGTGCTTCATTCTTCATTCTGCAGGACATATGTTTCCTTCTCTGACTTCTCTGCCAAAAAGCTGGAAAAGGAGAAAAATTGCTACCTGGATAGATTTTTTAAATAGTTATTTTTGGTGAGACGGTGCACCACATAATACAATTCTATACGTGTCTGCTCTGCCAAGGGCAAGCCCATGTACCACCAACATTTTCTGTAGTTTGAAACACCGCCAGCATTCAAATCTGATGTACTGTATGGAGGAGAAGTTTATAGATCTTAACAGCAATGAAACTGAACACTCAACTGACAACAACAAAAATATAGCTGAAAGTGGCAGCAGACAGGGATTGAGCTAGTAAACCTATAGGGGCATGACATTTTGAAATATGCTATTGGCATGGCCTTTGTGAGCCCACCACTGGCTTTCTAGTCTCTTCAAGCTATTTTCAGCCATGCTAGTGGCTGGATGATACGTAGCCATGGCGGCAACTTGCTCTGGACATTTCCCAGCTCATCCGTGAGGCATGAGCGGGCATTTAAACCTCTGTGGAACATTCACACATTCATGACACTTGAGAGTTGTTGAGGTAACATGTGAGTTGTAAGGTCCCACTCATGTGAAAGTGGTCTGAGTCAAATGGTTTTTAGATGTGAAGTGCTGTGAAACCACCAGAGAAGGGAAGTTGGAATGGCATTGTAAGGAGCCATACCATTTCAGATTTTGCTACAAAATAGCACTTCAAAACTTAAAGAAAGAACGACAAAGAAAGAGGAAGAAAAAGAGACACACAGAAGTACAGAGTTTGCAGTACTTAGTGTTCTGGCTGGGAATTATCTCACACAATGTTGCCTAATTTTCATATATTTGGTGGTTTGGCTATAGGGCGAGACAAAACAGGAAAAATTTGTTTGAAAGAGGAGAAGGGAAGAGCAAATAGATGACAGAAAGCATGATGAGCCATCCTTTATCCATGCTCTCTCTCTCTTTGTATTCCTCTCTCCATCCACAGCAAATTGCTCTGAGACTTACAAAGCTCCTCCAGCACAGCTCTCACCTGGGGACTGGCCCGAGTCTATGATCTATGCCTCCTGCACTTCTAACTTTAAGTGCGTTGCCATCAGCTCAGCCAATTAAAACTCTTGCTTCCCTGAAGTCCTGCCTGCCTTCCTTCTCTAACACTAGTCATTGGAAATGAAAGTAATGTAGAAGGTGTTCCCCAGATGGCAGAGGGGAATAGCCTCCTTTGGTAGGTGCCCGCTCTTGGACAAATGGAGCTTCTGACGTGTGCCTAATCTGGAGTTTATAGAGTAAAAATAATACAACCCTGCAGAAAAATGTCATATTTTCATCATATGAGATTAATAAATATCTTGTCAGCTAGGCTTGTCACTATAAAATCTTCAGCCACCAGAAGTCTAATTATGCACAATCCCAAGCCTTGCATGGAGATGGGAACATTACAGGATACTGGTGTTAACCCCTTGAATACTAATACTTTACTGGTAAATTGCAGTCAAGTGCTGAGGGAAGGATGAGGCACATCCAGTGTAATGTTCTCCTCTGAGACTTAAACGGAATTCCATTTGTCAAGAAAGGGCCATTCCTGCTTCAGCTCATTGTAAATAAAAAAACAAAATACACATGGCCAAATGTGTTGTATGGCCAAATAAAATATGAATCGTTTATTGAGCTCCAATATGTCTCTGCAGAACTGTTGACTCGAAGAAAAGCAAGTTAGCCTCCCTCTTTCTCTGTCTACGGCTGTTTTAATGTGTAACCTATATCCTGCTGCTTATGTGAGCTTAAAGAATAAATAGAAGTCTCATCTGCAGCACACACGTGGTCAGTGTCCTGTTTGCGCAAGTATAATAGTATGTTGATAAAGACAGAACGAGACAAATACGGTCTATACATAAATAGCATTAAGCTTGATTACTCCATGGGCACAGGAATAGTTCATTAAGTTCATGAACTATGATGCAATCTTATATACTGAATAAATACTCAGCAGTATAATGCACTAGTTTCTGTCTGGATCATGTAAAAAAATACGACCAATGTTTCAATGAATGAACTAAATGTTGACTTCAGACACTTGTTACTCATGACATCTGTTTGTGGTCTTTTTCTAACTTTCTGAACATTCAGTGAACTGAAAGTTAATTTGTATTCCCGTATAGTAACTTGAAATGTAATTTAGTTTGATACTGTGGCTGATACTCTGTATAGTTTAACTAGGGTGTATTCAAGTTCAGGCCTATGTGCTTCTCCCAACCCACCTGACCATATCCATCATGACTGCAAGTTGCATTGAAACTCTTGTTTTTGGGATTAATGATTTAGAAACCAAAGAAATCATATATCACATCATAATATATAAAGCATGTCTTTACTAGTATGTGGGACTTTCATCATTTCTTCACATGAACACTAGTTCAACAAGAAAAAATACTTAAAAAAACAGAAGTCAGATTGTCTACAAATGACATTATGTGCATCTTTTTGCTCATGATGATTACTGAATCTTCGCCTTTCCTTGATTTCAATAAAAGAAGCAAAACAATATGTTTGTCAAACATTCAAATGAATTGGCTCCAATACTGTTGTAATCTGGAAAAATACAAGAAAAAACCATATGATATTAGTTGGCAGCTTTCCAAGCTTGTGTATGTCTGCATCCAATATCCATTCATTCCCTCCCCTCGCCTCCTCGCTTTGCTGTGACGTTCATTTGCGCCCTGTAATTAACTCAGCATATCTCTGTCATGATGTGGAAATAAACGGCAATTTAGCTCAGAAGGCAATTTAGATGCGTGTGTGGAGGGGTAATGGTAAAACAAACGATAGCAAGAGGTTAATAGGAAGAGAATTAAAAGTGAGATTAGAGACTGATTAATTCTTATAGTGAACCAGAAGAAGGAGAGAGGGGTGTAAAGGAAAGGAGAACTGAGAAGAAGAATAGAAAGGAGGTAAGGAAAGACATTTAACTGAGGGAGGGACTGCAGATGAGAGGGGGAGCAAAAAAGTTATAACTTGTGCAAATGTTTGTCAGGCATGCAGAAATGCTTTCAGGAAGTGGAAAAGATAAGGGGCTTACACTTACAAGCAGATAAACATAATGGCCGTCAAGCTGAGATGGTGCGTGTTGAGCTGAGACAACCCGTTAAAAACATGAAGAAGGTCCGCACACTGAAGCTCGCTCGAAGTGCAATTTATTTAGCACAAACTCAAGTGACGTTTCGAGCTCATGCTCTTCTTCAGACTGAAGACTGACGTCCAGCACCTGCCTCCATACGGACCTTAGATGTGCATGACCTCTGTTTCCAGCACGAGACAACCTGTTCTCATCCCCACTCGTCACATACCGATGTTTGTGTGGGGTAAGCTTGTGTGTCTGGATGAGACGTGAGGGGCCATGACAAAACGTCCATATCTGATGAGCTGGGCATGAGAACAGGCTGGCGGATAGTCTGATGTTGAGACCATTAATGTGCAATTAAAACTGGTCCCTCCACACTTTTTCACTGTCTTAATGTGTGGCACAAAAGTTGTGCACTTTGTTTTGCAGTCAAAATAGAAAAATGCACCTATTCAAACTTGCACATTTATATATTCTATACAAATGGCAGTCATTTATACTCATCAGTAGTTTTCATCTGCTTTCCAAACAGTACAGCTTGCAGTATACACACACTAACACACTTTTATTCAAACTGTGCCCCATACCTCTGTGTGGAGGCTACTCACTAACAGAGCATGGTGTATGCCTGAGTTCTCTTCATTTTCTGCTTCATCCTAATAAAGACTACTTTCTCCTTCTCATGTCCACCAGTCAGATGAAGAGTCGGATCAAATGATACCCACCGGGCACTGGTGTAACCGAGGCTCTCTTACGTTGACTTGAGTGTAGATTTTTCAGCATGAGCTCTGACGAAGTCTCCGTTAGCTGTCGCTTTTGGTAAGGGGCTACATGTAATTGGCAAAAAGGAAGATAGAGAGATAAGGGGCTCTATTTTCTCTATTTTGGTGCAAATGTGTGAAGATTAGCAATTTCTTTGTCTGCCTATATGCCTCGGTAATTTTGTAACCCTGACCGAACCTGTGGTGATGCTATGTTAATGCAGCTCGAGCAATTTTGGTATTCAATTTTGTTCTGCGCTTCCTTCTGTAAGGTCTGTATCTTGAAATCAATGTTTATTTTTGTGATGAAACCGTTTGCTGCTTTTACTTAAGCAGGTGTGCTGTGAAGTCACTGAAGTCCACTTGAAATTCTAACAGCTGTTAATACAACCCTCATCAAATTTGCAGATGATACTACAGTAGTGGGACTCATCAGAAATGGCGACAAAATGGCTTACAGAGTGGAGGTGGAACAGCTGGTGGGTTGGTGTAAAGATAACAGCCTGTCTCTTAATGTCGATAAGACTAAAGAGATAATTGTGGACTTCAGGTCAAAGGTTGACCACTCCCCACTGTACATCAGCGGCTCCTCAGTGGAGAGGTTCAGCAGCACAAAATTCCTTGGTGTTCACATCACTGAGGATCTCTCCTGGGTGAGAATCCCCCCACCATCCTCACCACCTTCTATTGCAGCACTATTGAGAGTGTTCTGACAAGCTACATCACTTCCTGGTATATGGCAGTTGCAGAGTGTCTGACAGAAGGACTTTGCAGCATGTTGTGAGGACTGCTGAGAAGATCATCAGGGTCTCACTCCCCTCCCATCCAGGACATTTACAAGGACAGATGCAGAAAGAACGCCCTCTGCATTGTGAAAGACTCCTCCCACCCCTCTCATGGACTGTTTGATCTCGCTCCATCAAATTAAAAACAACCAGAATGTGCAACAGTTTTTTTCCCCACAGGCCTGTTAAACACGAAACACTCTGGAGCTTATGCATTCACACTACAAGCTATCCTTTTAAACCATTTCATACTATTTATTACAATTATTATTACATCTCTTAAATTATTTTTAACTCGGGCACTTGTTTGCACTTTTTACCATAGCACTTAGCACTTTTTATTGTCTTTTAATCATTGTGTTCCCCATTTTTGCACACTGGTCCTGAGAAACGCAATTTCATTCCACCGTATGTGTTTTTTATATAGATATGGCTGGAATGACAAATAAACTTGAACTTGAACTCGCCTCTTGGAAATCCTGTATATATATTTCTAATTTTAAACGGAAAATTTTGAAAAAAAGATCAATATGCCTTTTTGGATTTTGTTTGTTGTATCTACCATATCGACATTATCAGCTCCTTAATATCCACTTTTACCAAGTAAAATACGAATAAATCTTTTTTATGGTTATAATTAGGCATTCAATGAAGAAGCCAGCTGCCACTTTGAATAGGTGATATATTAGATAATATTTCAAGACCAATCAGAATATATATATATATATATATATAATACAAGAGTCCATATGAAGAGGGTAGACATTTTATGCTACATTTCTGTTTCAACTCCCTGTAGGAAGCTGGCGATGGAGAGTGTGCCATACTGGCCCTAAAGCCAACAAGTCCCAATCTCCCCTACAGAAATTTCACTTTTGAATATTAACAGGGGTGATGGTGAAGTCTAATTAAACCCATAGTCTTGAAAATGGACTTGATTTTTTTAGGTCTTGACTCGGACTCAACCCTTTAAGGTTTTGGTTACGACAGTTATCATACGACATTATTTTATCCAAATAAATAACATGACATTATTGCATCCAAACAATGTGACTGAAAATGTGATGAAAAAGGAAATGTATTTTGTTATTGCTGGAGAGGCTCCCCGAATCTAGGCCAAACATTTCTGCCACAACAATTCAATAAAAGGACACACAAAAAAAGTTGTTTTAGAAAACCATCTGCGGTCTTCCTTTCAAATATTACTTTATTGAACGTTTTTTCTTCTCTTGCTTCATTAAGCCATTACAAAAAACTTCTGTGGAATAATAGCACCAAAAGAAATGGTACTAATGAGATGGAAATATCCACATTTTATAAGACTCTTTATTTAAAATTATGCATGAAGGCAGAGGCAAGAGAAGCTCTTGATCTAACAGTGGAAGCTTAACTGGTGTACAGTATGTGTATAATCGAGACCAATGTGAATATGTTCTCAGAACGTATACATTATTTTGGTTTTTGGTTTTCTTGTTTTTCAAGAAATATTATGAATGCTACAATTGACACAAGCTGTGCAACATTTAAAGGGAGGAAAGATGAATATAAATAGAAAGGAAAAATAATAACTATAGATTCAGTTATTGTTCTATAGCAAAAGAGCTGAAGTCAGGATGGGTGTAAAACATGGATTCAGTTATCATTAGATCATTGAAGGTTTAAATGGAGGTTGGAAAAACATTTATAAAAAGGGGTTATTTGCACGCTTATTTTTCAGGTGTTAATGGGAAGATTTGTCTGATAAAGTATAGCTTCTGTGTTGAACCATATGTGAAGTATAATTTAAACAAAAGACAAAGATCCCTGTGTGCACCATTACAATCAGGAACATTACCGTTAGCCCTAGAGATTGGCAGGTTTAATGCCACAGAACAGACTTTGTTATGTGACCAAGGGTGAAACTAAGGATGGGGTTCATTCTAATTTTTGTTGTCCTGTCTATGATGATGTAAGGGATGTCATTTTTTCCATTTATGATAAAGTTTTTTGGCTGGATGATTATGAAAATCTTGAGTTGTGCTTTAGGAAGGGATCCATTTTTGTAGTAGATTTTATTTGCCAAGCTTGAGAGAGAATACAGAATATTTTGTTTGTTAAGGCCGAGCTGTAAAATAATCTGAGATGTGATGAAATTATTGACAACTGCAACTGTATTTTTGGTGACTTGCAAACAAATGTGGGTTGGGCACTTTTTGTGCATGACACGAAAATAAAAGAAATCAAAATCTTTCAAAGAAGAGAAAAAACACAATATGCAAACTTAAAGATGAAGTTGTCTAATAGCATTATTTCAAATTTTCTATAGATGTCAGGATAATATATTTACCATGAATTATTTTGGCCGCATGTAATTGTGAAGTGAAAATCCAGTGTCACAACACAATATTTCAGTTCAACTGATTTTCATATGTAATGCTTCCTACATAATGAATGTCAAGGGAAAAATGTAAACCAATAAACAAAATTTGGTCACAGTAAAAGGGGGAAAAAAATAAAACAATAAATAAGCAGTAAGCATGTAAGATGTGAAAAAAAACTCTGTTTTTCCAGCAAAAAATTGTGTTTAAGAGGTAATGATTGTTGTGTATGGCTTTTAGAGTTTAGAATGGTAACCTTAGCAAACAGCACCAAAGTACAACAAAGTTACCTTGAATAAACTTTGTATCTTCAATTTCAAAGTAGTCTCTCTGTAGTTTCCCTGTTCTTTTGCAACAGTATCTATATTTCCATCCTTGTGTTGAACATGACAGCAAGTGGTGGAACAAACATAAAACAAATTTGAATCAAATCTCTTCATTTACTCATTTTCAGAATGCAAAGTTGTTTTTCATCAAGCACATCTGAACCGTCTGCCCCAAAGCAGGTTCATTTGTCTTGTTTTATGCATGCATCCCTCTTGTTTGTGTTGCTGTTATTTGTTGATAGGCTTTCTCTTTTGTATTACCAGAACAAATTTAATTAGAGCTAAAGGAATACAAATCAGTGTTCACCCACCAAATGCTATTCGGGCCCCTAATAAAGGACTCAGAGAGAGGAAGGAAAGACTTACAAATGTGTTTTCAAGAGCTGAGGAGAACTGCTTGAGGAATGTGAGTCTTTTAACAAATTAATGCAATTTTACAAAAGTGGCCCTGCGGGCTATAAAGTATAAGTGGACCCACTGAAGAATAAAAGGACAGTTTCTCTGGATATTCACAATATGTTTTGGTATCAAAGTAAGATGAAAATGAAATGCATAAAGACTTCACCTCTTTATAGACCAACGTTAAGCCTATAAGCATTACTTGTGGTACTACATTTGTCAGTTCTTTCAATCTAATTTTAGTCACCTTTTGAGTTCCATTTTTTTCTCGAAGAGGTTTCTTTTAAAAACAAATACACTCATTATTAGTAATGTATTAATTAAAAGTGACTGATTATTTTATTCATGTAATTTTATTCTCCTCACATCCCTGGTTTTAAGTGCAAAGTAACCAAATGCTCCATTGCCATCTTTATCTTTATCTCCTCTTCCTTCCGTTTTTATTTTCTGATTGTTTTCATACCTTCCTCTCTCCTGCCTTCCTCTCTACTCCCGCACTATACTTTTTCATTACCTCTTTGACTGTGTTCCTCCACTTCACCTTGTTTTATTCCCTTCTTCACCTCTCTCCTCTTCTATTCTCCCATGCTCTTCCTTTGCTCTTCCTCTCAGTTTCCCATTCCACACCTCATCTCTCTCTCACTGTCTCTTCCCCACTTTGCTGCACTTCCATCCACACACACAAACACACACCTTGACCCCAACTCCCTCCCTCAGTCTTGCACAGGCAAGCTTTGTTTCTCAGCATTAATTGGCCTGGCCTTCCTTCTGTTTCATGCGTCCATCAATAAATTATTTAATGGCTGAAAGGTTAAAGGAGCTGCAGGTCTGAGCCAGTTAAAGAAACTGTAGTACACAAACATGTAAGCAGATATACAAACTCAAATGGATAACCTGATAAAACATTCTATTTATACTATCTAAATAAGCAATACGAATAATTTCAACCTTAATATTAAAGGGATATTATGGTATTTTTAAACCTGGACCCTATGTTTACATATTTTGTAAATGATAAATGGAAATGATTCATACTTACCAAAAGTTTTGGAATTGGTCCGATAGCAGAAACAAGGCTCCAATTGCTGCAGTGTAATCCTTTGGGTCCAAACTCCAACCATCAAATTTACATCCACTAAAAGATGGCCACTTGTTTTGACCACTGACAGGCTGGGGTTGTTATTCATCGTGTCTGGCAATTAAACAGAAAGGTAAACTCACAGAAACAAAGCCATGATATACTATTGGCCAATTAAGCAAAATTCAACCTCTTTTCACAGACAGAGGGCAATATGAGAAACCTCATATTTCTTGCCAACTTGCAAATGTAAGAATTAATTTGCATTTTAACTGGTTTGGTTCAAAATGCAACCAGTTTGTCTCAGCAGTTACTTGTTTAAACTGGCTGTGTGCGAATTCATGCCAGACAGGTAACGTACAGTCTTTTGAGAGATTTGATATAAGTAGCTTCTGTGGTTTTAGATTTAATGGGATCATATAGCACAGAAAACCAAACACCGAGCTCCTAATGAAAATGTTTCCCTTAACTTTTAAAACTAATCAGAAATACTACATTTTCTTCAGGTTCCTGCTTCCTGTTCGTGTTATGTTTTTTTGATGGTTTGCTGGAGCAGTACAGTTAACTCAGACATGCACCAAAATTCTGGTTACAGTCTGAGGACAATTAAAGGGAGACATATAAAAGTTTTCAGTTAATGGGGTCTTTGCTTTATGTGTAACAGACCCTGACGTGTGTTTACACAGTTTAGAGAGTTTCTGCAGAGTAATGTGATTGTACAATGTCCCTTGTAACGTCCAGTGAGTACTTGGTTGCACCCTATTCCTTTTTTTTCCTTTTGCTCTTTATCACCATATATATATTCACAATGAAGTCTTGAGTATATCAAGACTTCATTGTGAATATAGGGAGGACATGTTTGGGAGAATTTGCTAATAGTCTACTCCCAACCTGGTATGGATATTAACAGAGTGTGTATGAGGATATTTGGATGTGAAGAGACCCCAGTTGCATTTAGACACAGTATCTTCAGTAAGTCCTAAGTAATCACCTTGAAACAAAACTAACCTCCCAGGAATTCTCCCAATCCTTCTGATAACCAATGAATGCATTACATCATGCATACAAGATGGATGTCATGGTACCTTTAACTCATCACGCTGTGCTGTTGGTTATAAAAGTTTGTTATTTTTCATGTAATGACCATATAGCAGAGGGGAACCCTCAGGGCCTTCTAGGCCTTCAGAGAAGGCCCAAAAATATCAGCATTTCAAATGTTAGATTTTTTCTTTCATTTAATAATTATTGTCGTCTAATTCTAATTCTGCCTCATTTTCTATCAAATTTGCTTCAGAAATGAAAGGGTTACTGTCCTGAAAACACTAAATTAGAGTTATCCAATC
>JBBPCS010000049.1:268336-278562 GCA_037974645.1 Hollardia meadi | reverse complement strand
ACATTGTACTGTAGCCATGATCAGTGTCATTCACTTCATCTGTCAGTGGTTTTAATGTTGTGGCTGATCGGTGTATAGTCTCTCTTATACAAACATTCAGCAACAAACACGTAAGAGCTGTTAAAAGACAGAGTTTCAGAAATAAAAAGTAGGTATTGTATTAAAAACATCAATACGGATTCATATCAAGGGTCCATCATCCAGGCAGAAAATCAATATTTATAATAAAGCTTTGATCCGTATGCAGCAGACACACACAAAACACACACACGCACAAACATTCCACTATATAGTTTGTAGGCGACAGATTGAGGATTTACATCTCTCTCTCCCTCTCTCTGTCTTTCGGTGTGTAAGTGTCTCAAGTCTATACATCATACATCTATCTGTTCTGTCGTGGAAATAAAATGGAGTTAGGCAGACAATGGATTAGTATGGGCATATGCAGTACAATGGATTTTGCGTATGTTGGTGAATGTGTGTGCATGTTATGGGCATTTTCATGTATGTCATAGTACAGACAGTGCACAGGCATTCTAATCCACAAAATCTGAGCCTCTACACCTCTTTCATTGTGCTGAACAAAAAACAACAACAACTGTTTAACAATATCCAAATAATCACAGGTAAAAAAACAAAAGCGCAAAACAAAACAGTTTTAGCAATGTTGTTGACATGCTAGTTTTAGATCATAAGTAATGTAATCATAACAAATGCATGTGTACAGCTCTCCATATTTACAACAGTGTTATATAAGTTACTTGCAATCTGTAAGTATAGGGGTGCCTAATTGAAAAAATACCAATTCTTTGCGTAATGTTGATTTAAGAATCCTAAATGTATGTACATGTGAGAATATTCATACTACAGTTGTCAAATGTGTTCATTTGTGAGCTTGTATGTGCATCCCTGTGCGTGTATACAGTATGTGCCTTTGAGTGTGTCTATGAGTAAGTATGTAGTGTGTGTGTGTGTGTGTGTGTGTGTGAGTGAGAGAGAGAGAGAGAGAGAGAGAGAGAGAGAGAGAGAGAGTGAGCGAGCGAGAGACAGTAAATTGTTATGTTTCTGAGCCAAAGGGCTCTTGTCCAATGAGACTTTGCTGACTGGCAGCATTACCCAGCTGATACATCACACCTGTGACACACACACAAACACACACCCAGAGCCATATGACAGTTTGCTGATCAAAGCTGCTATTGATCTAATGTGCTGCTTTGTACTTGTGCATTCCAAAGTACCATCTCACCATGTGTGTTTTTAACCTATTTGTCTGTGTATCTGTGTAATCTATTTATCTATGCATGTACTGTATGTATACTGCTCCCTGGCATGCACCAACATCTTTGATAGAGACTAAAATAACACGATCACTATCATTACAGACTAAATTACTTTCTGCATAAATACCATGATAACAGTCAAAACGATAAAGAAACATTCCATCTCCAAACCCTGAATAACTCCTCAAACAAAACAGAGTCTGAAAGAGAAGCAGAAAACGTTGTGACTGCATGTGAACCTCCGTCAACATCAACTGACACAGAACTGTTCAGAAGGTCAGTTTCAGCCTAATGTAACTTTACAAATTATACCACCACTCTCTAGTACTTATGAATAAGATACCACCACGACAATAGATTACATGAATTGATAAATAATTAGCGGTAGATGCGTCAAAAGTAGTCACATCCGTGTGCAATGGTCACCTGACAGCTGCTCTGATGTTGGAGAACCTCACTAATGTGACAGTGGGTGAAATTTGCTGTTTTGTTTTCTTTCATCAACAGGTGTAATGAGTGGCGGAGCTGCCACAAGTATCCATAAACAGAGGTTTAAAGGTACTACGTGGAATATTTAGAGAAAATCCTGGTTATTAATGACATCAGTGGCCTTTAGGTGAACTGCAGCGTCCTATTGCTCATGCTCTGTAGTCATGATCAAGAATCTTCCTATTGCCCAAAACAGTGACATGACATACAGTACATAAGACTAAAAGCTGAAATGAAGTGAGATAATTGTTATGGTTTGGGGTTTGAGTTCGTTGTTTCCTGTTTTATTTTGTAGGTTTTCTACTCTTGTGTCTTGTCCTACTTTACACTTCCTGTCTTTCTCCTGTTCCCACTTTTTGTGATTACACTCATGTGGTTTACCTTTGTCTTGTTAACCTTCCCTTCCTTGTGTATTTAAGTCTGTGTGCTTCCCTCTTTGTCAGTTCGTTGTGTTACCTAGTGTGCCTTTGTTCTAGCGTTTCCTATGTTCCCTGTGGGTTTTTTTTTGTTGACTTTTGCCTTTCTGTTTTCTGGACCGCACTTGTGTTTATGGATTTTTGTCTCTGCCCCTTTCTGATCTGTTTGTCTTTTTGGACTGATTCTCGGTTTTGACCTTTGCTTGCCTCTACTTACCCTCTGTAAGCTTTTGTGTTTTGTATTGAATAAATATTACTGAACTGAACCTGCTCAGTTGTTTGTGTCTGTATCTTGGTCCAACCCTATTCCTCGTGTTCTCATTGGCACAACCATCACAATAAACTTATGAAACAACCAAAACCTGTCCATGCTGCATCGCTAAATCACAGCTAGCTGGATAACCTGCACTTAGCTAAGGTGACAGTAATTAGTTGGCTTCTGCTGTGCATCACTCTTGAAAGCAGTCGTTGTTTATACACCTTTGCTTTACCGTTACATCACTTATTGTTGGCTAAAATCAACATAATTTGTCATAAAACATGTTACGTTAGCTGATGAAGTAATTTGGCAAGCTAGCCAACTTACATATCCACTTAGTAAGCATGCAAGCTAGGTCATGAAGTAAGTTGCAAATAGTAAACTAGCCAGATTAGCCAATAGATCTATTAAGGGAAAATCTGGATAAGAGGGGGTCCTGTTCTTCCCTATGAAAGCTGCTCATGACCCCAAAAACATTTGACTTCTTGGGTATAAAATTACCAGATCTTATCATTGTGCTGTCTATTGCACATGCACACTGGTGACTTCTGCCGGCCAAGTTGCTAACTTCCAGTTTAGCCCTCGGCTAACCTGAATGGGGATAAAATGACTTTCTAGACTTCAAGGGGCTCTTCTACACCTTAACAATGTTATCAGACTTAATGGATTAACACCCTGTTGTAGCAAGAAGGCGAAGTAGCCGTGCCTGGTGGAATCAAGCTGTAAGTTACACCACAATCTGTTCACACATTGGCAAAAAAAAAAGAAGCAATAAATGAATGTAAATTGCTTCACATTCTTGCATACAGTACCGGTCTTTCTACATCAATTTATAGAGTAGACTTTTGCACCACTGTCTGCTATGATTCAGATTTATAAAACAGAGGCAGGGGTACACTTTTATAAATCTGGCAAAAATAAGAAGCATGCATATTCATGTCTTTTCAGTTTCAGTTTTGACTCTACACCGAATTTATGCATCTGGCCCCTGTATGCCCCTTATATGAAGACAGCCTTATATAAGAATTTTGACTTTGACTCAGACTCATGGATTCAGTAGGCCTATATAAATGGTCTCATAAAAGACTCTTTTCTGTGCTGGATTAAGTGTAATTTGTGGTATGTTATAACTTTGTTTGGATTTTCCTCTATGTCATATTCCTTTTGATTTCATCATACATGGAAAACATGAGTTGAGTTTAATATCTAATCCTTAATGTACCCCGCCAACTCTATGGTGGCAAAATCTATACTCAAGACAGATGCATTTGTGATTTTTACTGTGGCAAAGACTCTGTCTGTCGCCTGCCTGATAATTACCCATTTGCCTGCACTGTATGTCTCTGCCTGCACAAAACCTGCAGGACACATATACACACATGCACGCGCACACTCAGAGAGCTCAAGAGCTTTCCTCTTCCTGTTTACACCTTCATCCATTATTCACTCTATCCGCCTGTCTTTGCATCCACATAAGATCAGACACATACACACACATCTCACACTAGGGGTTTGAGGAGGTAACCAGGATGTTAATAATTTACTCTCTCATCTTTTTTTTCATTTAATTTTTCCCTATCTTCTGTTGTTTCCATGGTTCTAATGTTTTCTTTGTAGTAGGTCCGAGCAATAAAAAGTGAACAAGACCGTGCAATTTCTTATCACATGTTGCTGAATATAATTAACTTATTACACTAAAATTCAATGCACACCTCATCTATTGCATTTCCTTATCTGAATTAAGGATCTAAACATAAAGGGTGTTATATGCAGATGGTAAAGCCATTTTAGGGCAATTTGTGATTTGGACTATATGACAAAACTGACTTGATTACAACTAGTCAATAAAATTGCACTTAAAAAAACAATAAACAACTTGTGTTACAAACTACATATTTTTTTAAATGCCTAATTAACAAGAAGTCAAACTAACTGGCTGGTTAGTTCAAAGATCAGTTGTGTATTCTGCCATAGTACTGACCCATGTGATTGATTCTTATTCAGTTTCACAGTTTCAAAGTGTCCCAATTTTACCTCACAGCTATGGCACACTGCTGTAAGAGAACTGTGCCAAATAGCTGTTGGTGTGCAAGTCTGTCGCCACAAAGAATGCAGTGAAGGAATTTAATGTTCATGTGTGAGTGTGTTTGTATGCACGTCTTGGCGGGCAGAGTGCAACACTTGCACTCCGTAGCTAAACTGCTGGCAGGTTTTAGTTTCATATTCTCTTTCTTCTGTTGCTTCTTGGGCCTGTTTCTCTCTCTAAATCTCTTTCCCTCTTTTTCTTTCACACACATTCAGACACTCACACCCACACATACTTAAAGTCACTCTTTGTCTTTGACCTTTTCTCTCTCCGTGTCTCTTCTCCACATCAAGACCTTTTTGGCTATTTGAGTCTCTCTCCACATGCTTATATGGACATGCACTCTTTGTAACTAACTTGCTTTTCTCTCCGGTTCACCTGAGGCAAAGTGCACCGTCACAAACAGGTAAGTAACAAAATAGTTTTCTGCTATTGTATTTATGGCCAGATAGCTTGGTTTGACTTGTCTTGCATGTCAGCATGAGTGGTGCATTGTGGTCAGTTTATGGAGTAAAAACAACTCTCTCTGTGGACTGATGCCTGACCAGTGCTGGATCCAGGTGTGTTTCTCTTTCCCTGATCGAACAGACATTCTCCTTCACTCATACCGTTCTTCTTTAAATTCTTATCATTACACACTTTCTCTCTGGCCTCTTTCTCTCTAAAGGGTAAACAAGAGAAGCCTTTAAAGATGAAGAGCAGTGCAGAGATGTGGAGATAATAAAGGGTAGATGGCTAAAATAGAACAGAAGGTAAGAGGATATAATGAAGGTGGGTGTGGGGGAAGCAGCTGGGCTGTGGTGTGGAAACTTGGAGGATAAAAAGATAATGGGAATGTGAAGTAAATAAAACGGTAGAAGCATAGAGGCAGAGGAAGGACCGCAAATGATGATGAGGCCTCTAATGCCAGTGCCCTTGGACTTGTCTCCATACAGCACCCACATTGAGAACCTTTTTTTCTCTGCGCCATATTTCCACACATCCTAAACACTAAAGAGGAAATGCTTTTCTTTCTCATGTTTCCTTGAAATCCCTGTCAGTACAGTGCAGTACAGTACAGTGATTCCCATCTCTGCTGCCCCTTAATTTATTTCTCTTTTTTTAAAAGTTGAAATTCATTTAGTTAAACTTGGTTTAATTCAGCTGTTCCAGCTTCGTAGCAAGTGCTTTATTTGCATGCAAACAAAAAAAGCTATGGACAAATTTTAGACCTTTAAGAATCATCTTCATTTCAGCTACCCTCAATGTTCCTGCACATGCAGACAATGATGCGTTTTTCATGTGTCTCTGGGTGTTTTCTGTATGTCTCTCCAGTCAACAAAAAAAAATCTTACCTGTCTTACCTGCGCTGGCAACAGTGTTCTCCTGCTTGCACTTCCCTATGGTGATGGACACATCATCAATGGCGATATCCCCCTCGAAACTAGGGCCTCTAATTCCTTCAAACACAATCTGTTTCGGGAAGAGACAAAGAGAGAGATGAAGGCTGGTGAGTGAAAAACACAACCAGTGCCCTGCTTGAGTAGACTTGATTTTAAATAAATAACCATTTTTGCCTCAAAACCCAATCAGATCTCAAACTGGTAAAGTGAATTGATTAAATGGAAGTGAATCTTAAAAAGACATTATGCTGAAACATTAATCAAACAAACAAGCAAGCAGATAATAATATGCAGGTAGTAGTGTTTAGTATTAATTATTTAGAAGCTGCTTTCGAAGCTATAATCATTTGTGACCCACAACTATAAAACTAAATAGGAGAATCCTCTAAAAACTTTCCAGGCGGCTTCCCCAATTTAGCCACCAGCCATCTGGTTTTGACTGACAGATTAATTACTGTGGTGTGCCAAGGCACCCAGCTAATCAAAAAACAAGCATATTCTGTCTTCAATATAGGGAGGGAGAAGCAAATAAACAACTAAAAACTTTGTGGCTCTAAAATAACAAATACAACTCTCCCGACTGCAGTTATAGCTTTCACTGCAGACTTTGGTACTTTGTAATGTTTAACTTTAAACATGATAACCAAAGTGCTTCCTGTGTAATCATGTATGAGAGATTTTAAATCCTGCAGTAATCTGTTAGGTGGTTTCTACAGAAATGCACATCCTGTAGAGCTAGTCCATATACCAATATTTCCTGCTATATCTGCAAATATATGCTATACCAATAATAAAGAGTGACTGTGAGTATGAATGTGATGCTGAAGAAAAAACGGCCTGTATTCTGCTTGTATTGCATATCTGTATTCATACATAACAAGACAGAGAGCAGGTGTATGGGTGGAGGGGTGGCAAATATGCATGACTGGCCTCACTTTAAAAAGTCCATCTGTTAACACCAATCTGATATATTACGGAGTATTTAACACGGAAAACAGGTACTGTAGAACAGACCTGCCTTCCCTCTAGCCTCGTTTCCACCAAGCAGTCCGGATCAGTTCAGTTTGTTAGAACAGTTATTTTTGCATTTCCATTATGACGAATTGTGGATGGTACCAATGGAACCCCTGCATTCCGTTCTGTGTTTTCATTACTCCTCTGATGAGGTACCTAGCACACATATCTGATACTTAAAGGTGGAGTTAAAACCTGGCAAATGACTGATTGGTCAATCGGAGCAACCAGAGTTGTCTTGTCAACTGCGCTCTCATGTAGGATTTCTCAACTCTCCTGCTTTTTCAGCAGTCTTGAGACTTGCAGACTTTTCTCAAACAAAGCTTGTCTCTTTTTTGTAATAAATCACATACCAAGAAGAAAAAAACACAAAACGTGTGTGTACAGTTAGTGTGTGATAGAGCGTGCAACCGCAAGACAGAACGAGAAGTAAAATGTGACCATGAATATGATTACGAGTAGAGGAAAACGTTAGCAGTTTGTATGTTATCAATTTGGCCGTAATTTAGCAGCCAGCTATAAGCAGTGTGTCACTTAATAAAGGCTGTAGCTCCCCAAAATCAAGAAAAGTCTCTCCTGTTGTTACTCAACTGCTAGAAAAGTGAAAGGGGTTATCCCTGAAGCCCCAGCCGAAACCTGCCTACATTGAAGAGTACTGTCTGCAGTGGAAACACAAACAGACATGCTTAGGTACATAGGCATATTGTGGGTTATGTACAGTTACCTGGGGTGCTATGCCGAAAGCACTTAGGTGGAAAAGTGGCTTTTCTGTTTAAATATACCAAGCTATACCAAGTATGGGTTCAACTAACCCAATTCTGACCCACCAAGGAGAAAACTTTACCCAATCCCATATATGTTCTGTGTAAATAAAGTAGTAGAGCAAACACACTACTGTTACCATCTCTCATTACCTCTGCTGTAATCTACCAGTGTTGTGCTGTTAGCACCTAATAGCAATGTCAGCTTGAAGTATCAAGCAGAAATTCATGGGGCAGATACCAATAACCTATTCATTGCCAGAGACAAGGATCACGATGAATATGTGCAAGTGAAGTTATTTCAGCAGTTCACCTCTGCAGAGTAATCATGAAAAGCCAAGTTAAAGGTGAAAAGAGACCGTTGATAATTCTGTAATTGCCACTCACCAAGGCTAAGCTAATGGAAGCCTGTGTGGCCTCTACCACACTTACGCATCTTTGAGTGCGAGGGCGTGTATGCTATGGCCCCTACAATCTTGTGTATAAATGCAGGTAGCCTAAACAATCCTTCTTCTGTTGCTCTCTATGTCTCATGCTGTCTTCATATCCAAATAAAGAGCCATTTTAATTATCCATATAAAGGAGAAGGGAAAAGAGAAGCATCTCTTTCCCAATTGCTCTCTAATTTAGTCCCAAAATGAGAGATTTTCTTTGAATGAATGAATAAAATAATTAGGAGAACCTTGAAGCTGACTAAGCAGTGTGGAGGGAGACAGGAAAGGAGTAGAGCATTCCAGGCTGAATGGGTTTAACTTGTCGGCTCATTTGTGCAAAAGGATTTTTTTTTTTATTATTTGCTAGGCAGAGGGTGTAGGCTGTGAGGAAACTCCAAGGGTAGTAGCGGAAATAGCTAATTGTTAAAAGGTTAAGGTCATTGAATTTATAAATGCTACGATGCTGTTTCTTCTCTGTGTGGGTAACATTTTGTTTTATTTATGTACTTTCTTGTAAAAATCCGCTGCTTATAGAACCAGCCGATCAGACCACAAGATCCCCATATGCAACAACATAGACTACACACATGCAAACACACCTACATGAACATCGGAGCCATGCATGCTGTGCATCTGCAAGCATCTCTGAATTAAACAAATCCAAACAAAGACACCAGATTGTTGTATAATTAGGAACAATCAGAAAAATAATTGGGGGACAGAAACCCAGAGACCACCACTGACCTTGGCATATGAATACACACACACAGCACAAATAACCAGCTATTTTACACTACATAACAGATGCAAGTAGCCATGACAAAATGTCGATATCTGACGAGCTGGGGATGAGAACAGGCTGTAACACCATCATGCCAAGCATAATTTCCTCAAAGATAAAAGACTGGTACAGCACAAAGTAATGCAATATCCTGCTATGCAACACAGGATAGCAAAATAATGATTTTATTTTTTTTATTTTTCTGGAAAGGCTCAGAGAAGGACCTTTCACTTCAATGTCTACTGCTGACAGATCAAGCTGAAGTGCAAGTCTCCAGTGCCAAAAGTGCCCCACACTTAAACATCACTGCTGGGCACTGCGCTGAGGTGAAGTATATGTCAGAGTTTCTCAACCTTGGGAATGGCGAGATTGCTTGATACACAGTCATGGAACATTTTAGGACTGATATTTTTCAGATATATTTTTAATTAAAAACATCAAAATAGCCTATATAATGTTATTATTATTTTGCATAATTAAAAAGTAATGGCCAAACTATGCTTCTCTAAAATTCACATGACAATTTGGGCAACTCTCTAAGTGCTAAGGATTATAAGATTGTGGGATGTAAAAATGTCATGCATGGGCTATAAAAGGATGGTGCTTAACTATGACATTTACACATTTACAAATACTTGAGAAACATTACACCGTTTTGGAAAGGTAGACTACAAAATCTTTTTTCTCAAAACAGTTACTAAGGACACTAAGATTGACCGGCCACTGATTGTTATCGGTCAATATTCATTCTCTGTAGTTTGATTGTGAGTGTGAGTTGAGAGTGAGAGTTTCTTTATGCAAAGCTAAAATGCCATAGCTTATTGCAGGGCTGGAACAGTGTCCCGTCGATCTCTGGCTATCGCCTAGCAAATGACAAACTAAAGCACTAACCACAATGGCGATCTTTTCATGTTTATTCTATAGTTACTGTCACTGGCTGGCTACTAACCAAGAGGACAAATCTGTATTCAGAGCTAGTTAGCTGTTAGCAGCTGGTGAGCAGCAGAGTCCTGTGCTGCATTTGGCTCAGGTAGCTAACAGCAAATGGAGCTAATAGCTTAGAGCGAAACTAAACACACAGCAGGGCTCAGACTTTCTGTTCAGTGAACAGAAACAGTGAACTGCAGTTTAATGTGAGAACACAACGTCACAATAAATAAATGTACTTAAAGGCGCAATGTGTAGGATTTAGCGGCACCTAACGGTGAGAACGCAGATTGCAACTAATTCCTACCGTTCCCCACACTCCTCCCTTTCCAAGCGTGTCGGAGAGCCTACGGTGGCCGTCAGGTCACAAAATGGAGTTGTCAACGACCGCATCGAC
>JBBPCS010000049.1:242549-253533 GCA_037974645.1 Hollardia meadi | reverse complement strand
TCGGGAGCAATTTGGGGTTCAGTATCTTGCTCAAGGACACTTCGACATGTAGACTGCAGGGGCCGGGGATCGAACACCCTGAGCCACAGGGTTTTATGGGTCAAAGATGATCCACATGAATACCAGGACCTAGACTTTTCCACTACAACATTGTACTGTAGCCATGATCAATGTCATTCACTTCATCTGTCAGTGGTTTTAATGTTTTGGCTGATCGGTGTAACTGATAAAGGCTTTGAGAATGCTATAAAGCATTCTCTCATCTAGCAGGATTTACCGACAAACATTCATGCTTTTGGCATTTACAAAATGAGGCATGACGAGAGAAACAATAGAAAAAGAATTTTAAAAAATAATGCAAAAACATGGGGCTTCCCCTTGTGTTTTATCAGTCTGTCAGGATTTTCCTTTTAAACAAAACATTGTTCTAAGTAACAGAGTTACTGAGCGATGGCGTGCAGATGGACAGAGGGGTGTAGAGTGAATTGGAGATAACAGAGTGTGACAACTGAATTACAGCTGACGGCCCTGATCTCAGCAAAAGGAAAACAAGACAGATAGACAATATAGTACACTGGTATTCGGATGAGGAGATAGAGAGGCTGAGAGCATTTGAGTGGAAAGTCAAATGGCAGACCCATGAAAAGAAAGGAAAACACACGGAGACAGAGAGAGAGAGACAATGAGAGGATGAAAGGAGAATGCTATTTCTTACACAAGACGGGAGATGTTTTTTTTTTTTTAAAGGAGAAAGTGACTCTTGAGCTGAGACACAACGAGCATGCAGAGGAAAGTTAGATGAGATGGGAAGCTGAAAGAAAAAGTGCAAAAGTCAAAGCAAAAAAATGAAAACGGAAGAAAAAATCTTGGCTTTGTGAATTCATGTACATGTCTGTACACACAGAGGCATTTCAAGCATTCAAGCGTTTGTCGTCAGTGAAAAAAAAAAAAAAGAACGTACTTGTGGCATTTGTGAGCCTGAAGGTGACCGACTTGTCTTCGATGTTGCACACATTGCGGACGGACACCTGGCATGTGTAATCAGCAAAGTCTTTGGGTCTGAGGTTCTTGAGCTTCAGCACCTTGGTCTCACCCTATGGGACAAAACACACACAGGACAACATCATGCCAAAAGACAACATTCTTAATGTATTTTAACACAATCTTTTATGTGGCTAATATGAATGACGCACATAAACATTAATCTAAAGATAATTCTAATATGATCACATTTCAGTTGAATAGCACATAACATTACAAAAAAAAAAGAAGCTCAGAGCTTTGTGTTCTAGTCTTTTCTAAACTGGGCTGTAATCTTGTGCAAAAGTCACTTCAATTTTTGATGAGCTGCAGCGTGATGGTCAAAACACACACATACAAACAGATGCATGCATGCACAAACACAAACTGTGTGTCCGACATGCCCTGATTATCAATCGGAGCCTCTCAGATATGAGGTAAAAGGAATTTCAAATGGCTTTCACATTAGACCATTACGAAAATGAAACTGATCTGACTGTCAGTGCCAAAACAAAAGCTAAATCCCTTTATCCGCTCTCTCTGAGCTATTCATAAAACAATGTCTTTCACTACTCTAGTAGTTTTCTGTGTGCCTCTCATGTAGACATACACAGTCTCTTGGACGCACAGAGAAATCCACGCGTCTTCCAACATCACTGGTGATTTTTCAGATCAAGAGTGTGTCTGATACTGTGTAACTGTGTCTCTGCTACAGTAGGTGATGGGTTAACAGTTTCTGAGGCAGCCATGGGAAGAGCTCCGCTGGCTGGCTAATTGAACTCAAGGGGCTCCACTTTGTGGCTGACTGATGCTTTGATAAGTGGAGAAAAACATAGCAGTTGTGCTAACGCAACAATTGTGCACTTGGACTGGGAGATCAAGCTTGGGGGCTGTTTATTTTTGTTATTTGGTTAACTCACTGGCTGGTGTTGTTTAACCGATCAAGAAACTGACCGACTGACTGGATGGCCCTTCTTGTTTCAAGTCGAGCACAGTGCTAGGCTTCAATATCAGATCATGAGTTAAAATGTGGCACCTATTAAGATCATTTCAGTTACTTCAACAGTATCAAAAAAGGCCAATTGGCCATTTGCTAAGCCTCGTCCCCTAAAATAGCGTTTCTACGACTATCAAACTTTTAGCTGACACATACAGTATGCAGTTTAATGGCAGAGATTTACAATTTCAATTTTCTTAGTAATTTAGTAGCAATGGGTCAATGATTTTAGACAGAAGTAGATAAAAGGAAGCTTCTCATTTTTTCGAGCAAAGATTTCTTTCTGCTATCACGGCTAGCTAGCTAATTCAACAAAAGTTAGTGCCAATAACTCGTTGACTTTTATTTCATTGCTTACATATTTGGACAAACAAGACAGAGGTTACATTTATGCCTTTTTCTTGTATTTTCACTTTTTACAAAACAAGACAAAAAGGGTTTTAGGGTGAGAACAAATGCAATATAATCTCAAATAAATTTGGCTGGGATAAATCAGCGTATAACAATGCTTTATGCCTACTGTACATTTAGCTGAAAATGCTAAAGACTGCATACGTCAGAGCAGATAAACAAAACTTTTGATCAATTAATTAAACTTGTTCTTGTGTTATTGATTTTTAAATATTGCACTTAATTATTCTAAGCAAAACTTGAACTGGCCACCCCACAAAAAATGACATGACCCTTGAAACACTTTAAATGACGTGTGTCACTCTTACTTGAGCTCCATGCACACTGCTTTAAATGTGGAGAAATTCACATTTATTTCACATTCACACGTCCAAAAGATCAATTTAACATCTTTCTCAAAGGTTCAAAATACCTCCACTCAGGAGCCAGACTAAAAGTTTTTGCGATGTCTTTTTTAAATGTCTCTTAAACGTTCACCGTTGACATTCAAGTGACATCGTTGCAGGGTTCAAAATCTAATTTTTTTACGAGATAATTTTCATACATCTTTTCAATGTCAATTACAGATATTCAGAGGACAGCTTTTAATGGGTCAAAACAACGTCTTGCATGGGGACATTGCAGAAGTTACCACAGATGGAATTTGGAGGGGAACAGCCTTGGTGCGAAGGGTGGGAATTGAACTACTGCAAAGTTTTAGTATATGAAGCATTTACTCGACCAGGTGAGGTAACTATCCTGTAGCTCAGTTCACAGTGGATTACCATGTTTTTGTCATCAAACCTTCATCGCATAGGATTTTGTTGTAAGATTGGAAGACAAAACATAGTATTTAATGAAACTGGTTGGGTAACTGAAGGTAGTGTGCTTGCTTGTGAGCGACTGAGCCTACCCATTGTAGCTCAGTACTGAAGGGCCACTACCTGGTAAAGGGCACGCCAAAAGTAGGGGTAGGGCCAAAGTAGGGGAATTGGGATTGAGCCAAATTATCATTCTTTTTAATTGATTGTTTTGCACAGAGCCCCAAATTTGTTAGAATCATTGTCGTACAAGTTAAGATTTTAATTGAGGAATGAGGCAAAATTTCTAAAATACCTGATCCCATGGAACTTTAAACTTCCCAGAAAGTCTGCCCCTTTGCAACCCTCGTATATTTGTAAATAAATAAGCCCTCCTAAAGGGGTCCTGGGCAGATGCTCAAATACTTAGTTTTTCTTGCACGTCCATAGACATCCAAAAGTCAGACGTTTAGATATTGAACCTGGGTCCTCGCTAGACATTCAAACATTTAGCCTGTGTGCACGTCCACAGACATCCATAAAAAATCCCATTCAGACGTTCACATATTGAACCAGTTTTGGACGTCCACCAGACATACAAAAGTGGTTTATTAACCCCAAGTGACAATCATAGTGCTTTAACAGTGTTCATGTGAACACTGAATGTTAGACAGAAATAGAAGTTTTAAAAAAAACAGATTTAGAGTGAAAGATTTTTTTCAAGACAAGAATAAACATGAAGCAAATGAGGATAAAATTCAGTGCGGACAATTTTGTTTCTGTGTATGTGTTCACATGTACCTGAGTGTAAAGCGGCTCATAGATGTCCACCCCGTTGTCCTTGCTCTGTTCAATGAGCATGTTCCCACGCTTCCAGATGAATCGTGCGGGAGGGTTGGAGTTGACGGTGCAGCGCAGGAACACCGTCTTCTCCTGGTAGTAACTGCCACGCACATCACTGATGGTCTGGTGCACTGTCAGAACTGGTGTGTCAAGGTCTACAAAACACAGCAAAGGAACAAAAAAATAAAAACATAAAAACTCAGATATTTCTGCAAGGGTGAGAGCAAATGTCATTACATCCCAGAAATGTGTTCAATAAGACTTGGTGTGCCACATGCAAAAATTAACAGCAAACCAGCCGTACCTTGTGGTTTAAAAGGTACAGTTTTATAAGAGCACATTTTTTTCCCCGAGTATTTGTAGTTGAAATAACCTTCAGTCTGCATGATGTCGCCTTTTCTGTGAAAAACCCAGGCAATATTATGTGTGGCAGGAATGGGATTTGGTATCAGGGAAGTATAAATAAGGGCAAACAAGAACTGTTTGTTGGCTGACTTGCCCACCAAACCTGAACACAACTGTCCAAACAGTTGCCTATTGATCAGACCTTCAACGGGCACAAATGTCCAAACGATCTTTAAGTTTTGCCATTTCCCTCTCCAGCTGTGACTCTCACACACCAGATTTATGTATTTTTCTGTCATTTGTACCCCCCACCCTCCCTTGCCTCGTGTCCCTGCACGGTTCCTTCATGGGAGTGTCATCTCCCTTTTCCTGCAGTGGATTGGATTTCAGCTGCTGTCACAAGCATGGAGGCTGCTCCCCCCTGGTTTCTGCCATCTTTCCAAAACTCACTGCCACTTTCAGTACCCATCACACACACCCCTCTCTATCCCCTCATCCTTGCTCCTTGCCTCTATCTCTTACAGGGCAGAGTTGTGTGTGCATGCATGTGTGTGTGTGTGTGTGTGTGTGTAATCCCGATTCTTTGCAGCCTAATTTGATTGTTGCAGATTTCAAACATCATGGAAACAATTTCTGCCAACACCAGGGTAACCTTCCATTTCATATCTCTCCTTCCCTCTTCACTTCCTCTTTTTATTTTCTCTGCCAATGTCCCTCACTTCCTTTCCCCTGTTTCAAACCTGATGTACACTATAAAGACAGCATGGTGCAAGCTATAGAAAAGAGGTGAGATGGGAGCGTTGCTAAACATTTTTTGACATCATCAGTTGTGAACGTTGCATGGCCCATGTGATGGATTAAAGAGAGAGGTATTTGTATTTAATGTATTTTTGGTTGAGATGTGTGCGAGTGCTGTTGAAAAGGGCACAGCTGTCACAAGAGAGTTATGTCACACAGCCACATGCACATGCAAGCACACACATCTGGACCTACATCTAAGTGTGTGCAGCCTCAGCATAGCATCAGAGCACTTTTGGGTTGGAAGGGTGGCGCTCTGGGAAAAAAAACTGGCACATGAACACAAAGAGACAGCTTGAACTCGTACAGGTGATTTTTGTCCCTCCAAAGAGAAAAAAAAGGGATGGCATGAGCCTACAGCTTTCTTTTTCAAATGAAATGTAAAAGGACTATGGAAAGATTTTCCAATTCATAGGATGTGATATAACCTTGCATGCTTTGAAGTTAGGTATAGTGTGTTGAAATCTTGCCTGAATGTCATGGGAAAGAAGGGTGAGTCAGTGAGTACGACACTTGTGACTGCACGTTTCATGAATTCATTCATTCAGATTTTTTTTTAAATTTCCCGGGGGACTTTAACATCAAAATGTTTGTGTATTCAATGTATTTGACCACTCCGACTGTGTTTCTTATGATACCTGCGCAAAAAAAGTAAGCAATAGAAAATGGATAACAAAACAGATCAGACCGTCCAATGGCCTTAATTGTTTTGACATCCACTAAATCAAAGGAGCATCTTTATTTCGTGCTCCTGTATGTTTATTAAGATAAATCATGGGGTTTGCTGAGCTTTAACTGTAAAATATCTCATGCATTTAATTGCCTTTCAAAAGAATTGAATTAAAATGTTCAGACATCAATTGTGGTTAAAAGAAAAACAAAAAACCTCTTACTATTGTGCTTAACTGACCCTATATGTGAATAAGCTTACATCTACACTTTTAAAATGTTGTAAAATAGCACAAATGCAAGCAACAGTCATTATTAGTGTAAACACACACACACACACACAATTTCAGCATTTGAAAAGATAAGCTACTTACTGAAATGCAATGAAGTATTTTTGTGTCTCAGTGTTTGTGTCTTGTGATTCAGTTCTTTGCTCTGTGCTCACCTGTTTCCATTCCTTTCATCTCCCCATGGACACCTTCATTTATAAAACGACAACCCACCGTTTAGGACAACAGGCCCAGCAGGAAACTCGACAGTGAAGGTACCACCAGTCTCTCTAAAAGCCTCTGCCAACAACAGGCCATCAAGCCTGGGCAGCTATCAGAGATATGTGCCTCTTGGTTCTGCCACGTGTGCATGTGTGTGTGAAAGAGATCTGGCAAAAGAGCCATCACCTTTGTATACTTCAATCTGTGAATATGTGCATGCATGCATGCATGTGTGTGTGTGTGTGTGTGTGTGTGTGTGTGTGTATTTATCCAAGACTGGCACAGGATTTCTGTATGATTTTCACACATCATTTGCAGTGCAAAAGCCATGGTGTGTGCATGCGTGCGTGCGTGTGTGTGTGTGTGTGAGTGAGTAAATGTGACTATCTGCTGTCATTCTGTCTTTTATGAATGTGGAGAAAGTGGAAAGGCACTGACAGGTACAGATACAGACATGTATATCACCTCAAGAATATCACCTAACTGTAAATGGACAAACACTGTTGAGTCACTCACACATCAACACTATGTGTTCATATACAGCCAGGAGGATCCTGAAAGCATAAATAGCATATTAATAGACACAAAAAGTCTGTTCCTGTGCTGGTCTTAAGTTTCAAAATAATAAAAACAACGACAAAACTTTTACAGTTTATTTTCACATGGCAATTGTGTTGTTAAAGCTTTATAATCCGAGCTCCCAGGGTGAGGCTAACTTTACTTAGTTTGGGCCCCTAAGTAAATAGAGACACAAGATGAAACTGCAAGTGTACAGAAATACAATATGAAACTTTAATGAAGCTTCTGATTTCCCCAAAGTCCTGCCTTTGCACACAGCTTAGATCAATTGCACTGCACTGCTTTGGTTAGCCACAGCTTTTAATGTATATCTATGCATCCAAATTTCAAGCCCCTTGGGTCAGGCATTGTTTTCCGCTTACACACCGCACAATGGTGCTGACACAAAGACATTTCAGTTCTCCATTAAGAGTGTGGCCCTTAGCTTGGACAATCACGTTTGGATAAAGCACAACAACAGATATGATAAAACGTAACATCTGCCCTCACCAGCCTACTGATATTCAAAATAATCAGACTAATTATTTTTGATTTATGTCAGTCCTCCCAGACAAGCCTTTGCATGATTGTTCTGGATTAAATCCTTTTTTGTTTGTTTGTTTGTTTGTTTTTTAAATGTTGATGCTTCTTTTCTAACATGCTAAATGATCAATGATTAAAAATGTGGATTTAATAATGCTTGTATGGTATTGCAGAGATGTAGAGACTGGGAAGATACTGGATAAAAGTACTGTAACAATATCATATACAGAACACACACAACTGAAGTCCTACAGTGGACAAAATTCTATTAGGTTACAGTTATGGAGTTCACCTGACTTACCAAGATTACGTGTACTCTTAGATATTATTCATGACATCAACTCAGACAGCAGAAATAGACAGCAAGTATAAACTTGTAACGTCTATAAAAGCTACAACTTTATCTGCTGTCTTTTTAGGTCTCTATTACATAATGGCAAACACCACAAATCTGTGGTTACTTCATTTAATTTTTGATAAAGAAGATAAGAAATGCGGCTATCTCTACAACACTCTTATCTGGTTGACATAAATTAATTCAAGAGGGAGAATTCAATGCTCTGTTTCAATCAGGCAACCAGAGCCTGTTAGACCAGCTGTCTGTAAATGTGATTTCTTTATTATTGGAAAAGACAACACTGTCAACTATAGGAAAACTAACTAACTAGAAAACCCTCTTATACACCATTGTGTGCTTGCAATTCACCAACTTATTTGAGGGATTTCCTGAGGGTTTGGTACAATTTCAATACATTATCAATTATGTTTGCTCTTTAAAATTGTGTTTGCTGTTTTCATACAAATTTCAGGGCAAACTAACTAGCAGCAAGGAGCACTCCTGTCCAGACTTAGTTGGCTTGTTTTCTGATGAATCAGATGATCAGAAGTGTGATGAGAATTACAAATGCTGTACATTGAGTGATGACTCTTCTAACAAATGAACAATAAACTCAGTGGACAGAATGCAGGGCAAAAACAAAATCTTTTCAAGAGTTTATCTTCTCTATTTTAAATACAATAGAGTAAATCTTGAGAGATAATGTGGAAGAAATCAAAAAAGGAAAAGATTTAATTTCACAGACCTAACTGCGCATGTACAGTCTCTTTTATAGACTTGGTGTAATATGGCCATCAGTTGTTCACAATCACACCTCAAAAGTCTAACCAGAGTAGCCATTGCAATGATGGAAACAGAGATTTACTGAGAAGTAATCTATCTGAGCGGTCAGGGTTGACCGAGTGTGTTTCTGTAACAAGTTGACCTCTGCTGGGTGCTTTCCCCTGCTGGAGGACGCCCTCGACTCCAAATCCTCTTTGATTTCCAATAACATGTCCTGTACTCTAATAGCTGTCCAGGAGTAGACGACCATTAGGGGACCAAAGAGAAGATGACAGGTTCAATTGAGTGTGAGCATGCAATGAAGGAGAATAAGGTGTGGTGCAGTGTGTGTAGATGATTGGGCGAGAGGGGTGTGATTATGTGAGTAAGGAGAGCTATGTTTAGTATCTAAAGTGTTATCCCCAGTACACTAAAACCATGGGCTAATCATTGTATTTCACTGAAGGTCAGTGCAGAATCCTTTATCAATTTGCTGAATAATGAGTAGTAAAGAAACTGTGCATGTAAGATAGAGAAAAAAAACATGTAATACTAAGGGCTTTTTTTTCTACACACTTGACAGATCAAGTTTACATTTAAAATACGGAGTTGCTTTTGCAAAACTGTAAAGGGTTTTGACACTCAGTTGCTGCTGACTCCATTTCTTTAGTCCTTTGTTGGCATTTCAAGAAATTGGACTACAAGAAATAACAAGAAGGGTACATGCCAATTGTGTTGTATTTGAATGTTCCTCTCTTCTTGTTTGACTTGGAAAACGTTGTGGTCCATCATCATGAAGGCCATTCCAGTGCTCTTATTTCTGCTCTGAGGAGACATGAGCAAGAAAGACCAAGCCTTCGCAGAAGTCTACTTTAAGACCAACACAACTGTTTACTGCATATACGCTCATGATTGGACACTGCAGCTGATCGGGCTGATCTGACACTACACCAGTGCAGTTTCATACAGAAAATACAGAACATCAAAAATTGCTACAGGACAAAGCGGACTGGCAGATGATCCAGCTGTACTATTGTCATCAGAAATGGACGTCGCTTCAAATGACGGTTTGGAGGAAAGGCATGTATCATTTCTTTAAAAACTGTTCCCTCAGCTTCTCTCTCACCAACCTTTCCCTCTTCTCACCTAATTGGGAGAGAAAGGATGCAAGTGTGGGTAGCATGGATGCAATTGAAGAAAATGGGATGTACATTAACAATATACTGACAGGACAAATTGAAATTTTGACCTGATGATGCCAATAGTTATTTATATTTTGTGAGCAAACTGAATTGAAAGCAAATACTGAATCAGATTTCAGTTTGAATCAATTAGAGTTACTATCCATTGTCAAATAAATAGCATGTCCAAATTTATCCAAAGCACCTATTTCACTGCGACAGCATATACTATAATATGTGGACATTTATCTCATTTGAGAATATACAGAGATGTAAGTATGCAGTCACACTTCTTATTATCAGTTTGTTTGATGATGTGATGAACATGTGAAAAATGTGTGAAAAACAACAGCTTTCTTATGTTTCTTATGTCTTATTTTTAAAATAATCCATAAAAATCCTGCTTTTCTGACAAGAAAAACAAAGGCAGGGTTTTGTGGTGGGCAATTATGTGATGGACATCTGGATGTACTCAAAACTGGTAGAGAAAAAAAAAAACAATTCTCAGATAGAGAACTGCTAAAAATCAGTTTCCATATACAACAGAGTCCAAACATATTTCCCTCTGAAGTAATAAATGATCAGCGTTTCTCATACGTTAGTTTATTTGTGGCAGCCCGCCACAATATCAGCACTGCCCGCCACATATTAATTTTCTATTTTTGGAGCTGCTTGCCCCCCTCTCGTTCTCTCTCTCACTCTCTTTTTCTCTGTTTCCCACATATAGGCCTATAGTAACTTTGGTGGGCTGCCCAGTTCTATTAACATATGCCAAAGTATATTTAATGACCTATTTTAACATTTCATTTTTATGCGAGACAAGGCCGTTTGCGATTGATTAACTAGTGGCCAATCAAGCCTCACTCTAATGCTACCCCTCTAATGACACTCGCACATGCTCTGCAGAAAAAAACAGAGAGAGAGGCCTTTTCTGGTATTATGTTCCTGCTGTAAATGCACTGACTCTGGTGCAACCTTTTCTATTTAATGCAGGCCTACTTGTGCCCTTGTTTTAGGCTTGTTGGTTCACCGGGTTGAGATGTCATTCAGTACCACGTTGGTTTCCATCGTTTATAAGCTCAGACAATTACAACAAGCCTCCTCCACATGCGGCTCAACTACTCACACATTTTATACTACTGTGAAAACGAGCAACTTTATAAAACATTCTGCTGATGAAAAAGTCAACAGAGCAGACACAGGGAGAGAGAAACAGAAAGGGGAGGGACGGGGCAAGCCGGTGTGTGTGC
>JBBPCS010000049.1:207839-220024 GCA_037974645.1 Hollardia meadi | reverse complement strand
TGTGTGTGTGTGTGTGTGTGTGTGTGTGTGTGTGTGTGTGTGTGTGTGTGTGTGTGCGCGCGTGTGTGTGTGTGTGTACACGCATGCAAATGTGCACGTGTAAAAGTGTGTTTTTTGCCATAATGCACAGTTATCTGCTGTTGTCCCTTGATATGCACATATTATCAGCATACATATTCAGTCCCGCGTGCACGTGAGCGTGTGTGTGAGGGTGTATGTGTTGGTTAAAATCAGGTTATATGGATTAGCAGATTATCAGGGTCTGTGTAAACGCTCCCTGTCTGTTTATTCAGCTCTGTTTGTGGTAGGGATTTGCAGGAGGCAGACTGCCATTGATCAAACCAGCCAAGGTGAGCAATGAACCGAACCCTGTCTCTCCATGCTTTAGTGAGTCCAGTATGTGTGCGTGCGTGTGTGCGTGCGTGTGTGTGTTTGAGTGTGTGGGTGTGTGGACCTTTGCAAGAGACAGGAAAGGAGAGAGAGTGAAAGTGAGCATGAAGTGTGCATCTGTGAGCTCCTGCTTTTATCCTTTCCATTCAAGGATTAAAAGATGAGTGAAAATCTTACAAATGATGGACATTTTGTCTGCTTTAGCTTTGGGGAGGGAGCACTTTAGACTTACTCAAGATTACGTTCAAGTTCAGAAGAATTTTAATGGTAAGATTAGGTGATTGGGGCTTTGGAACAGGGGAATTCAGATAATAACATATTTCAGTTAAAAGCAAGTACTGTATGTTTACCAATGTGTCCCTTTTAGAACACGAGATCAGGATGATGTACTGCACTAAAAAGATTACAGAGAGTCAATGAGCATGGAAATAGAATATATGAGCTTACAATAATACAGGTTAGAATATTGGTATACGTATAAGGAGGTCCTGGCGTGAAAGGCAAAAGGAAAGTATGCCAAAAACAGAGAGACTGAGTGCGTGAAGAAAGAAAAACAGTGTGAACGAGCGAGGAATAAGGACAGGGTATATCTGTGAAAACAATGCTTGTGGAAGTTAGATATAGTTGGGGTTTTTTCAGTGAGTGAGAGCGAGAATAAGGGGGAATGATATATATACAGTATCGCTGGCAGCTGTCTGATGGGGAGAGAAAAAAGTGCGTCACATCGGGAGTTGCTACACCAGGGAGGCAGATGGAGCGAAATAGAGAAGGGTGATATGGCGAATAAAGGGGATATTGTGTGAGATGCAGATGACAGCCAAGCAGCAAGAAGAGCTTATATCTGCATGTGACACCAGCAGCTTAAAACCATCACCTGCACTCTTTTTCTCTGACCTCTTTCGCTCTCTCTCAACACCTCGTTCGTCTCTCTTCCTTCAATAGACGTGTGACACTGCTCTATTTTTTCCTCTCAGGTCCCAGCGGATTGGTCTGGATATGTTTCTCTGTCCTCTTTTTTTCTTCCTGTCCCCGTCTGGGTGCTTTTCTCTTTCCCTTCCTTCGTATTTCTTTACAAAGTACAGGAAAGTCAAACGCGCACTTCATCAGATCTTGTGTCTAAATGCACATCTATTTACGCACAATAAAAACACAGACACATTCCACCACACTTTCTTCCCCACAAAGATACACACACACACACACACACACACACACACACACACTAGAAGATGAAGCATTTGTTGAGTCAGAGCCTGCTGTAATAATGGCTCTTACATTTGGTTAGAAGTAAAAAGTAAAGAAAAGGTTTGGGATCCCCTGGGATCCAGCTAGACATGAAATGCAGCAGGTTTCTTTGCTGTTTCTGTATTAAGCTGGGGAGCTGTGTGCAGTCTAGGACACAGATGTTTCAACAGGAGGAACAGTGCGAAAGAAAAGAAAGAAGAACAGCTTTGTCAAAGTGCTGCGGGAGGAAGTTAGAGAACACTTTGTGGTTGTGTTTTTATTCGATGGTGCTATTAGGCCCTATTCAAACTGTGGCTATTGAAGAATGCATTAAAATACTGACCAAAGCCCAGTGGGCTAGTAAATTTTCCATTAGTGGTCATGTGTCATCATCATTCACAATAAATCCCGTTAACTGACGCATCGCAGTTTCTGCACTGATAGAGCCATTAACAGTGATAACTTGTCCTTGAATCGTATCAAGTCTACACTGATATAAAATAAGACAAGTGAAGATGATTGAGTCTTTGTTCTGTTTGATATGAATTGAGTCGAGAATTTGGTACCCCCTTAGATTTGGTATTGCATTCATTATGAAACACATTTTTAGGATTGTGTTATTCGATTTCCATGTCTTTGAACGTTCAAACCCTGAAAGTGAAGTCAGTATCATTTGGTGAATTACAGCTCTTTCCATTTAAGGGTGAGAGCTAATATGGGCCTACAGTAAGTTACTTTTTTGCACATTCAGCAGCATTCAAACTGCAGCAGAGATGCTTTGGGCGAGTTGTTGTGGAATGTTATTGTGGCCTCCTGCTGAATCAGATCAAGAGACTTTATCAGCATTGTCAACCATGCTGCGATATGACAAGTAAGACAACATGTTCTTACTGTAGTAGCTCAAAGCATCTCCACCAATGGTACATGTGCTGTACTCCATAAAACAGATTGATTTTTTTTTAAGCAATACACCAAGGTGCTAGTTCAAAAAGTTACAGACACCTTGCTAAATTCATAACAGCTCTGAAATAAAAGAGAAGAGAAGAGAAGAGAAGGTGTGTGCTCATGTAGGTGAAGAGGGAGAACCAGGTATACTGACAGGTCAGTGGTCTGCACGTCTGTTTCAATTTCTCTCCCCCTTCTGTTTTTGATGTTGTCTCTGTGTGGTCTTGGTCTTACCTTTCTTCTCATCTCTCTCTATATGGCTGTCTCACTCTGTCTCTCTTTCTCTTTCTCTCTGTGTCTTACGTCTCTACTAGTCTACTGTTCTTCTTCTATAACGTCTCTCATCTATCTTGCCTAATATGCAAACACACACTTTCTCTGCCTTCCCTGATCTGTCGAATCTGAGCCTCTCATGTCTCTCCTCAGTGTGACACATCACAGCAGAATCCACCAGACAAGGTCCAATGGCTGTCGGACCCTGTTGCCCTTCTGACTAAACTGGAAACTGTCAACACTAAATAATAATACATGAGAGGCCTTAATAGTGGATTAGCATTTAGGTTAGAATAGATATAGTCAGCACAATATTAAGCCCAGTGGACACAAATGATAAAAAATCATGCAGACAAATTGCCCTATTCTGATCCTGAATAATTATGATTCAGCTAACAAACTGGACTGGTCACCTGTCGACTGCTTCACACTTTCTGTCAGAAAAGTTAAGATGAAAAAGCAGGAACTTTAACTAATGCAACAACAAAGCATCAGTCATGATTTCTGAGTTATTAATGTTTAATTAATGTTTGTGTCGTTCTTCATGGGTACAGTAAGTGACTCCATCATGTTTGCGGCCTTTCAAATAAAGTGGTGACCTGGTCCTTCTTCAAGACTGATAAAACACATGATTATTGATAATAATCTCATAATTGTGAGATGATGACACAATTGCTGTTATTATGAAGTAATCCCTTTGTTATTTGTTTTGTACAGTTCCTCCACTCAAAAAAGACAAGGCTAGATAACAGTTAAGATCCCTTCTGTAAAGCAAACATCTGGACGAGGAAAGAGAAGAGAGATGAAACTGACATTTCCTCAACAACTGATTTATCTGAATCAGCAACCACTAAAATCTTACCAACCAACAGAAACCCAACACTGTTGGTGTAAAGATGCAGTCCTCACTCACTTTAAATAGCCAATCAGCACAAATTGGCATTTTTAATTCTAACAAAAGATATGACAGAAGTGCAACAAATCAGAGCTAAGATTCCAGTTCCTATCTACCTATGTATTGTATTTTTACTATCCCTTTGATTTAATTTGATTTGAGCAAGATATGTTTTTCTTGTCTTACAGTAAAAACCCCTGATCGCCCCATTTGCCAGTACAATGTGGGCCAGGAGTTAGTCAATAAACGATGGCATCAGCAGAGCTGAAGCTTATGCAAGTATAGATCAGAATACCGTCATGTATCAGACACTAATTGCTGAACACGCAGCTACTAACTCAATGCTGTTCAAGACACTAAGGTCCACTTTAAAAAGACAGAAGGGGAGCACGAGCCTACAACTTCAGTGATACTAAAGAAAATACATGGAACACTATGAGCTCATAACTATGTATTTATTTTTGCAAGGTTTAACAAGCAATTTCAGATACAGTATATATACACTTCAGAGTCAAGTGAAAAATAAAGGTCATAAACTAAACTACTCCTACTTTTTCTTCTCAGGCATTACTGCTTGTTTAAGTGCTTTATTATTACTTAGGTATACTTATGCTTATCATTGTTTCCTTAGTGTTATTTTGCAAAGTATTAAAATAACACAGAGATCATGAGGATCAAAATAGTATAGTTGTTGCATTAATTAAGGTATAATTCTGGCATGAAGTCATGCATGAGATACGGTTAATACTTGTACAATCCTGATATTTTATGAAGCAGTTCATGCCTTTTCATGCATGCAGTCATGGTACTTCATGCACCTTTACCTTAAAGTGTTGCCACTGCATGTTACTCTTTTGAATATCACCCTGTGGTGTTTATATTCAGTGTAATTTACAATCAAACACAGTAAAACCCTTCTGCGAAAAGTTTAATGTGTTCTTGTTTCCTTATTTGACATCAGCAATGCTTAGCTTGTAAGGCGTTTTCCCCACTACCGCTGCATCTCGAGCTCTTACAATTCAAATCCTTTATATTACCTCTCAGTAACCCACCAAGAGCTTGCTAAGCCTGCCTTCTACAATTTCTCTAACTCTTTTTCTGATGTACCGCCAGCGGAGTCGACCGTACAGTGCTTTATCCATCCAACTGGCTCACTTACCGTGAATAAGCTTAAGATGGTAATCCTGTTATCAGGGAATACTACTTGGCATAGATGCAGACCCCCACACACATGGCGCCAGCCACACAAACACATGTATAAGCACACAAGGTGGGGATGACATACAGTAGAAGACGAAATAAAGAATGTGAATGGAAATATCTATTTCAATTCCCTTAATGGGAGGAGAGACTGGGGAGAGAATGAAGCAGCTGAGAGGAGAGGTAGAATAAATGGGTGGTTAGATGAATAAGAGACTAGAGTGATGAATGAATACTTCAAGAATCACCACTTGCATAGAGCTCATTACTGGAAATGAATTAAGAAAATTTGGCCAAATAATATTAGACATTAACAGCAGTGTTGGGTAGCATTACCTTTAAAAGTCACTAAGAGTACTTTTGTGTTACCAAATATGACAGCCCCTTTGCGATTTTTTTTCAGCTGGGAGATGTGTTCAAGTGGCGATCACTACCTTTGCACATAGTCTAATGAATAAACAAAATCAATTCACAAAATGTCAAGAATAATCACATACACATATTTGCCTTATTGAATAGAAAAATACAACTGTACACCTTCTGAATTCCTGAAGTTCCTCTCTTTCACCAAACTAAGACGAGCTTAATTGCCTCATTACTCACCGTAATACACACTTCATTTAAACGAGATGGTTGGTTGAAATAAATCCTTAGTTCACCAAGACGTGAAAATATGCCGACTCCAAACGCCACGTTTTTCACTGTTGCTAAAGATCTGACAGCGAACCGTAAGAGTCACATACACTAGTAACGGATTGCTTATTTGACATTGTAACTAAATAACTGAATACTAGAATTGCAAACCTAACATGTAAAATTACTTGTTACAACAAAAGAGTAATCTAAGTAGCAGTGAAATAAAGGAAAAGAGGAGAGAGTAGAAGGACCTGAAAAACATTTTAAAGAAGAAGAAATGCAATCATGAAGAAGAAGGGCAAACAGGAAAAGAGGTGGGACACAAAGATTTAAGTATGATCAATAAGACAAAAAGGCAAAATAAAACAAAAATTGGATAAGGGAGCAGAAGAAAATGTGAAAAAAGTATTTAAAAAAAGAAAAAAAAGAACCAAACAAACACTAAAATAGATGAGTGGGAGGGTACAGCAGAAATGTAACGCCATGAATTGAGAGGAAAAAAATAGGTGACAATATGAGATTGCTGGTTATTCACATCAGTTTAACAGCACTTACATTATCTAATCTTCATTTATTAATAATTCCCCTTTTCAAATGTGTAATCGATAGTCTAGGTAATCTGCAGGACTAGCCACACCAATAAGCTTTTACACACGTCATTGAATGCATCTGAATAAAACAGAGCAACAGCTGCCATCAGTCTGTTTTTTTATATGTGAGTGTGAAACACCACCTTCACTACTCGATGCAGCAATCACACAGGCACAAAGTTCAATAACACTGACTCATTGATATTGAACACGCCACTCCTCCCCTCTAACCTTGTCATACAATATGGATGCCTTTATCGCTTTCCCTGCCTCTGTAATATGAGATTAAGGCTGTGATGAAATTACGGGAATTGAAGCTGTTATCAGCTTTTACGATAAAGTCCCAATATATGAAAAGATACCTTCCATATATTCCATTCCATTCCATTATATATAACTTCTGTATCCATGAAGTCACTGATGACTAATTTGCATCACTGGTTGTACTGTAAGCATGGATAACAGCTAATATGGCAGTGAAGACGTCACCTAATTTTTAAGCTTGCATTCTCTCCACGTGAAAAAAAAAGTTTTTGGAGACATTTCAAGAGTTGGCTCAAAACTTCCTTGACCATCAGATGGTTTAAGTCAGAGCGGAACAAACAGTGTGTGTGTGTGTGTGTGTGTGTGTGTGTGTGTGTGTGTGTGTGTCTTGTGAGCATATGATGTCATTCCTGAATTGCATGACTGATGCCAGGACTCTGAGAAATGAAACATGCAAGGAGGGAGGGATGTAAAGAAAAGCGTGACAGACATCTACAAAGTAAAGAGCATTTTTCAAGGATCAACTGCTATGTATCAAAAAATCAATTAGAGCCATAGATTCAGCTAAGTTGATGCACAACCATTGATCAGAACAAATATACACGTATATCAAAAATGATCTTTCCAAGTTGTTGTACTTTTTCCTCTGTGTTCCTGTGCCTGTAGATTTTGTGTGTGTTATTCTGTGCAATCGGCCCTTCTCCAGCTAGCTCAAGTTTTCCAGTCACACACCTGCTTCCATCATCAACAACATTCCTGCACTGAAAGAAATGCCGGACTACAGTGCACAACACTTCTCTTACTTTCTTTCTCTCTCACTCTCTCTATCCCCATGTCCAGTCCGGTCCAGTCCCCTTGCCCAATTCTACAATAAATAAATAAATAACAAAAAAAAAAAAAAAGTTTATGCAACAGGTGGAGTATGCTAAACTCCTCCCTTGCAGAGCAAATCTGCCCGGCACTATAGGGCATCCAGATCTATCATTCTGCATGTCTATGATGCTGGACAGGACAGGTTAAAAAAAAAAAGATTACCATGACCTCGATGACTGAGAATCTTAGAGTGGAGTGCCCGGCAGGTGGCCGGCAAACCCAGACAGGGCAAGGATATACCATTCTCCATTCTGTTTATTCTATCACTGATGTTCACATTTACTGAATAGCTTCTGCTATTTTTTGCTTATTTTTTGCTCTTTTAATTGAATTTGAGGTAATCTTACATTAATTTCACTTTTTCAGGGACAGAAGTGAAATCAATTTCCAGCAAAATTGCTTATTGGGTATGACTAAAACGACTCAAAAGCTATCACAGATGTACTTGCAGACCTGTTGCACAAGAATATTAATGAGTTTGCTGATAATAAAGATTTTTTGTTATATTATTTTAAAAATCTGCCTATGTAGAAATGATTGGGTTATGCTTTTAGCACCTAATTTTAAAAAAAATACTTCGGTGAAAGAAAGAAAATAATGACTGATATGCAGTATTTCAACAACGAAAACTAAGAATAAGTAACTTTGCCGTTTTAACGTTAGCGGCCGTATAGAGTATAGATTTCAGAGTATACAAGTTATGAGTTTATGCACACATGAAGGCACCATGAAGTCCCTGTTGCTGCCCCATGCGTCTTGCCATACAAAGCAATGTAGATTTGAGAGTTTATGAGGTGCACCTGAATGCACCATGAAGTCCCTGTCCCTGTATGTGTGAGTCAAACTTACACAGATAGCATAGAACAAAACACCACAACACAGCAGAGACTCTCTGCATATTTGTTATTACATGACTATTTTGGTACAAACACTTACACAACACAACATTTGTGGCGGACTGCCTTCCAAGATTCACTTAATTTCGTGGGTGGTAGGCTTATGTGCCAGTCTGACTATTACTTTTTTATTTTTATCTTTACAACTGAAACTGCTGCTGCTGTTGTTGTAGTACCACTGCTATTATTGCTTATTGCAAACTATTTAAAATGATTAATTCTTAGCGTAGGCTTAGGGTTAAAGGTTACCTAGAATGGAGAGTGTGGCCATTGTTTAGTAATACAGATTGTGTTTGGGTTGTGGGCCTGTTAACTTGGTTTTAATGCTTGCATAAATACTGGAGGGGTGATGGGAGTTTGCTCATCCAGTCTAATTGAATTAATTTTTAGCCGTGAAAAGGCTTTCAGCTTTCTGTAGTGTTCCAAGGCCCTCTGCAGGTACTATCCAATCCTGTAAGGGCATTTCTGGTGTGCACTAGACTGGTTTACAACACAATGCCAAATGCCCATGGTGAGAATCAGCACATCCAATTCTGAAGCCATGGAAAATGGTAGATTGCTGCTCACTCCAGGCTGAGAGTGAATCTCTACACCTGGTGAGAGAGTTTGAGTGTCTCAGTGTTGTTCACAAATGAAAATAAGATGGTCTACGAACTGATACCAAACTGTTCGGGTAAAGAGGTCCCAGCTGATCTAGGTTCCATCCTTCAGCTCCGATCATGAGCTTTGAGTAATGACTGACAGAATGAGTTCACAGATACAAGTGGCCAAAATTAGGGCTTACCCTTAGGGACGCGGTGAGAAGGTTGGACATTCAGTGGGAGCTTGAAGTGGAAGTACCGCTTCTTTGCATTGGAAGGAATCAGTTTAGGTGGTTTGGCCATCTAAGAAGGATTCATCCCTCTGACACAACCAAATAGATGGAGAGGCTGGAGAAGAACCAGAGCACTTTGGAGGTGTGACCATGTTTCACTGAATAAAAACCAGTAGTCAGTTAAAAGCAAGATTCAATCTCCCCTTCTGTTCCCCACTATAAAATCTTCATCTGATTATGGAGGCATCATCGTCATCATAATGTTAAAAATGTACCTTAATGCTGGCAGCAACAATGCTTGGGTGGGGGCATAATTGCTTTTGACTCCGAAGCCAGAAACCGCCATGGATGAACCTCAGCATCTAGGCTGCCACTTGCTCTCTTATATACACATTACATGAGCTAGATACATATTTTTAGAGAGCAACCATAGAAAATGCATTAATAACACAGTTCCCTTGCACTCCCGCTCTCTACCCCAATTCCCCTCTGAATTTGACTGTCAAAGTTATTTTATCTCTTTTAACTGGCTAAGAATAGAACGTAGATACAGCCAAGTAGATTTAAATTTGGACTTTGAACAAGGATTTTGAACAAGGATGCCACAGTTACTGCATGAGAGCTGGACTTTGTCCTCACCAAATACTGTAGGTGTGTGGATTATCTCTGCAAACATGGACTATGCTTTGTTTGCTGTCTCAGTTAACTCTTCTGCTAAACGTTTCATGGCTTTGTTTGGGACATGTGACTTATCATACCATATATATTTGGTATGGCCTGTATACGATTTCTGTGACATTGGAACTGCAACATGGCTGCCAATGTCCTAAAATGCTGTCCAATAAACAAGTCCTTGTAAAAGCCAACAATATGCAGGTGTGATCACGTCCTACTGCATTATTTAAGTGTTACAAGTCCCAAATGGCAGTGTTCACTTAAAAGTTCAGTCTTCAGTATATAGTAAATTTTTTTTATTACAATTTGGGTTATATATTATATTGAAAATTGAAATCTAAAACCACAAAAACACAGCCAGAGTTGTAATAAATGAGAATTGCCCTTTAAGGACCAAAGTACCCAGAAATCCCAGCGTTAAAGGAGCAATTTGAAAAAAATAGCCAGAATTTGAAGGCACCTCTAAAAATATAGGGGGCAGCAGATCACCAGAGTAGTCACCAACTGCTGCCACTAAACTGCCTGCTGTAATTATCTTTGGCTGAAGCTATAGCAACTCTTAGCTCAGTTAGCGGTGGAGCTAGTGGCCCTACTGCTGGCTGAAGTCTGCCCAGATCATGACCTTGTATCACAGGGGAAGACAATGTTGGAAGCCGGGCTCCGTTCAACTCGGCTCCGCAGCCTGAACACCGCTGGAAACCAAACTGGGACCAGACACAGCCTCTGAGACCGGTGGAGACCAGTTTGACGACAGGAGATAAAGTATCGAGGTGATTTACAGCGGCTTAGATGAGGACTAATGTTATGACTTCGGGGATGACAGGACACAACACGCGGGGATGGGAGAGAGGTGATGCGACAGAGTATAAATGGTGTGTAGAAATGGAAAATTTTCACATCTTACTCAGTGAATTAAGGATTTACTTTGGGGCAAATCAGAGGTGATTGTGGAAAGACAAACCAAGGCAGCTTTGGTGAGTTTCATTTTGTTTATGTCTCGTTTGAATGAAGTGTTTGTTACGATGAGTTAACAAAGCAATTAAGCTCGTCTTAGTTCAGTAAAAGAGAGAGACTTGATTTGAGAAGGTGTACGGTTGTACTTTTCTGTTAGTAAGGAAAATAAGTGGAAGAATATTTCCTTTCTTGACATTTTGTGAGGTTTTTTTTTTTTTTTTACTTATTAGACTAAACACTAAGAGAGCTTGTGAAACTTATAACTCGCTGCTCATATAGGCCTACATCTCCCAGCTGAAACTACGGGGGCTATCGGACTGTTACCTCTAGAGGTACAAAGTGGTATTATGAGACAGCATGGGTCGGGGCTAGCTGGTTCGCATGCCAACTTCTGCAACACAATACTTAGATGTCTTTGACATAACGTCAATGCTGCTATTTCTTCACATTCTGTTGATAATGTTAGTATATATTTTGAATGTTTTAAACTAAAATTATGGCCATATCTTCCAAAGTGCACCATTTGAGGCCCTTTCACAAAGCGACAATGGCGCCACTGCTCTCTGAAACCCTTTGTGTTCAATGGCTTACGCCGAGCTATGATGGCTTTTCACTGCAAAGAGCAAAGTGGAGCACCGCATGACCAAATTTCAACTTGGTTGAACTAACCCAGTGTCGAGCACAGCAGACAGTGTTTCAAAGGCCTTTTATATTCCATTCAGTTGGAAAGTGCAAACAAGAAATGCTGGGATTTACAACAGCATGGTTGCCAAAATGCAAACTGTCATGATTCACTGAAGCTTTTACACAATCTGTGTAAAGTGTTGGAGAGTAAAGTCATTGGAGGGTCAGTCAGCAACATAAGTGCAGATCCTGTCAGGGAATGGGTGAGTCCTCAATGCACAATTTATGAGTTATGCAGTGAGAGAAAACCACTTCCTGAACAGTATTCAGAGATTTTCTACCACTGTCTTTATCTTGAACTCAGTAGAGTAGAATAAGGTAGTACAGCTATAATTCAGTTATGCAATCTTTTGCTGTATAACAATTACTGATGTAAATTGAATCATGAATCATGAACAATGGAAGCAATTTGAAAAACCTAAGCTCTTATAATGCATTGGTTTGCAACAAAGGGATATACAGTATTTCTTGCTGTTTTTCATTTTAGAGATTCGATATTGACAGTATTGCAGTGTATGAAAAAAATAAGCAATGTCTCAATTATCCCTGCTGTTGTTTCTATGTAATTCTACTAGTTTTTGCGTGCAGATTTGCATACAGTAGAAGAGTGGTGTGTTGACCCTGGCAGAAGTCTGTGCTCTCTCAGTGTCCTTCAGTTCTGAATTTGATGGCAGCAACACACTTCAAACAAGTTAGGACAGGGGCATGAAAAGACTGGGAAAGTTGTGGAGTGCTCCAAAATAAGTCTCCTGAATAAGTGTTTAGAGTTTCAGCCTCATCCTTTCAGCTGCAAATTTAAAGGGGACATATTATGAAAAACTCACTTTTTCAGTGTTTTTGCCCATAGATTTGGGTATCTGGAGTCCCTACCG
>JBBPCS010000049.1:179540-193647 GCA_037974645.1 Hollardia meadi | reverse complement strand
GTGTGTGTGTGTGTGTGTGTGTGTGTGTGTGTGTGTGTGTGTGTGTGTGTGTGTGTGTGTGTGTGTGTGTGGCTTACTTCTCCCCCTCTCCATTGCATGTGAGAGCGTGCTTGTTGATTAGCCACACAAATGTAAATATGAGTAACTGTCCACTCAGGATTGGTGCACTATCGGAGAGGTGTGAGCTCTATTCTGGGGTTGGCTTCCTTCTTGTAGGGTGCATCGAGCTGGGCACGAGGCAAGACAGCCCACAGAGACAGCAAGTGGCCAGTCGGGTCCGTGGGGAGCATTGATTGGGACTGGTGAGCCGAATAACTTCTTGTGACCAGAGTACGGTGGCATAGCACGAAAGGAGTGAGGTGGCGCTGAGGGATTTGCGGGGGGTGGGGGTTGTGAAGCACGCTTCATCTTTTCTTCCAGATAAGTAACTCTCCTTAATTCTATAAACTTCCAGAAATTATTGTGCAAGCCTATAATCTATTCTGCCCTAACTTTGGCCTCTTAATCCCTGGACATGGCCGGGCTCCACCCAGGAGGAGAGGCCCGGACCCTGAATAGTTCTTGTGGAAGGTGAGTTCTGAAGATGTGAACAATGCTCCAAATGTCAATGATGATGCAAAATTATGGTAATTAGTAATTAGTCTAATACCTATTAGACTAATAGGTATTAGTCATAGGTATTATGACAGCGTGGGTTTAGACTATAGGTATTAGTCAGTGTCTAAAATCTCAATTTACTGCTCACTAAAGAGTAGCCTACACAAAGTGTCTTTTATTGTATACGAGGACTAGTGAACAAATGAGCGATTTCCAATTATTTCTTGAGTGGACACAACTTCCTAGAATCTCAGCTGGTTGCCTGGCAACCTCACATTGACAAAAAGACCCAAGAAAGAAATAGGTCACATAACCTTGTGAAAATTGTCATTTCATTTGGCTTTTACATGGCTTAAACAAGCAAGATATAATGTGAGATGTGCAGTGTCAGTAGGTCAGATTTTGTTACCTTTTGACAAACCGTTTCCCCGTTCCCAGTCTATGCTGTTTCTTAAGCTAACTGGCGGCCAGCTGTAACTTAATATTTATGCAGATATGTATAAATATGGTATCAATCTCTCATCCAACTCTAAGCAAGGACGTGAATAAATGTATTTCCCAAAATGTTGAACTATCTTTTTAAGGTTGCAATAAAAATTAAGTTAACATTAACTTTGGGGTACAGGTCAGTCATGTGTTGATGTTAATTAAAGCTATTAATTTGTTATAATTGAGGTTTTTAAAATAAAAATGTATGAAATGACAATATAACATGAAACTTATCGTTGTAGTGAGGACCAGAGAACTATCACCTGATTCTGCAGCCCCCCCTCAGCAGAGTTTATAGCAAGTTTTAGCTCATTATTTTGCTCTCTGACATACAACTTTCACTCTCACCAGGTGGTGAACATATAGTGCACTTGAGCAGCTAAACAGTCAGATATTTCCTTCAAGAGTTGGGAGACCAAAAACAGAAAAAAATGAGTGAACATGGAACTTACATTTGCTTTGGATGTGTTAATAATCAATAAAGTGCTTTATTGACTCAAAAAGTGAAAATATGTCAGTGTTTCTGTTGCCTCAGATCAGTTACTGCAGCTTTAGCAATGTTTTTTGGAAATTAATGTATAGTAAGGGTGCTGAAGGGTATGTACCAAAATGTGTATGTGTGTTTTTACTGTATGTGTGCCTCGGCATGTGTGTATAATAGGTTCTGGTTTTACTCCTTTAGGCTTCGCTGAGTGTACAAGCAGAGCACACTGATGAATAATGAGGCTATTACAACCACAGCAGACCACAGAGCACCGCCTGCTCATTCAATACTCTTGGACCCTTACTCTGAATTTTCCTTTCCACGAAACACTCTTGCTGAAGCATCATGGCTAATTCAATATTCGTTGGAATGAGTGCGGTGGAGAAGATGCAGGTGTGTGTTTGATATTTAAAAGTTAAATACACATCAGCATGAATTTTATTGACCTTCCTTCATTCTGAAAGCCTTTTATTTAAATTCAACTCACAGATAAAAGCCTTACCCCTTAGCCTTTCTTCAGCTTACCATAATTTATAATATTTTTGTTATTATTTTGTTATTATTTTTTATTCAATTTTTATAATATTTTCAAAGAAAGTCAAAGAAATTCAGGTGTTGCCCTCAGTGGTCCTTCATCTGGATCACTGAGAAAACTGCAGGATTACAGTACCATCCACTCCCCGCTCTTGTGATAACATTTCTGCTGAATGCCACGTATTCCAATAAGGACAAGCACAGATAATTGGCATGCTTTAGTGAGTCTTTGTGTATATGGTATAGGCAGAAAGAGAAATAGAAACAAGTACAATATAATTGCTGTTGTATATTTCATAACAGATTGAGCATCTTTTTTTTCACCCCTTCAATGTCAACTGCAGCTACTCAAAACTAGATAAAGAAATTTAATTTGTGTATTTTTTGAGTAAATCCTTAAAAGATTTCTTTTTTCCCAGAGTATAAAGCAAAATAGGCCAAGAGTGTTAAATTGTGTTTTAAAAGGAGACTCTTGTCTGACAAATTTATTGTTAAAACATAGAGATTTAGAAGTCAAATAAATGGAAAGGTGAAGGTCAGGGTTGTCCTAAGGGATCTAATAAAAAGAACATTTTGGAAAGTGAAAGAAGGAAACAGACCATGACAGTAATTATGCAACAGAATTATGATTTACTAAATTTGCAGAAAAACATTTTGGACGGGTGTTCAGGGAAAAACAAGTCCTTTAAAATCTTCCCCGAAGCAAGCTTGTAGTTGTATTTAAGACAGCCGACATGGAATACAGCACATCTCTCCCTGACCTTGTCACCTTCTGCAGCTTCTGATAATGGCTGCTCTGTGATCATTTCCCCCATGTAAAGACATCTTTGCACCTACCCAGTGGTTGGCTTTACATCTGTCCCAGTTCAGCTCTGAGCAGCGTGAGAAGAGAGTGAAAAGAAAATCAAAGACAATTTACTGTGACCGACAGTTGGAGTTTCATCTCTGGGCTTTTCTTTCTCTCTTCAGCCACAGTGGGTTTTATCAGTGATCATAGTCTGTTCTTTATTTTAAACTGATGTCAAAGCCACAGACCATGACCGCAGCCACACAAGTGAAGAATGCAGTTTAAAAAAACAAATTTAATTGCTTTTCATTCATTCCTCTTGGCCATTTGACATACTGTTTTGTTTTGTTTTTTGTCTAAAATGTAACTTCTAGGTGACATCAGCTGCGTTTTCATCCTCAGCTCCCAGGTCTACAGCTAATTAATTAATTCTCATTAATACAAGATCAGATATTAACCAGGCATCTGCAAGGTGATTACAGGCGGAAACAGGGAGATAAGAACAGTAAAAGAAGAGGCGAAAGAGAGGGAGAAAGAGGTGTAACATAAACACTTGCATGTACACACATAAACACACACAAGAATGCGCTCGCTTTGCCTCTCTTTCACAATTGTATTTGCTTACAGATGTCCACCCACGCGCACACACACACTAATGAGGGTGATAAAGAACGCAGCCTCAACAGACAGGAGTCCCTGGCTCCTCTGTGAATAATAATTATCTGGTAACATCATGTAATATTGATATTTGATTGAAATTAGAGTGTTTACAGCTCAAAGACAGACTTGATATACTGTATTTTTCCAAGACCTGTTGAATAAAAGTACCACAATTAATGAGTCTCTGCGATATGCAAGGGGAGAACATGTAAAAGATGAGCAATAAAATACATTCACTTCATACCATAAAATGATCCCCTTACCTTATTGGCTTGAATAAAAAGATTTTATTTCACATCACTTGTCAAGCTCAAGGACAACACCTGAAACTAAAAGTTAACCCTGGATGCTCACATCTGAAGAGGTACAATAGTATCTTCTCCAAAACCGAGCCAATATACATTCATCAACAATCTGGCAGGGAGCCGATACCGCGGTGAAGCGCATTTATATTGCATCAACATTTTTCGATATAACTTGGCACCAATAAAAAACATATTTTCCCGGGCATGGATTCAAAGCCTTCACTGCCAAACAAAAGCAGCAATTAGAGAAGTGGGCATCTTAAAGGAAGATGAAAGTGCATGAAATCCCCTGTTTACCAATTACAACATCCATATCTCTGTTGGGTGAAGTATTCTCAGTCTGGTCAGGCTTTTCAACAACCAAAACATAAAGTGGGCAAAAAATGTGAGATTTTTTTTTTTCTTTAATACCCTTTAATGTAATGTCTGAAATTACACACAATATAATCACATTTTAATTTACTCTGATTATTTTTTGTTTCTCTTCAAACGCATCAAATTTAATGTATCCACGTTCCACCACATGTTCCACTCAACTAGATTGTTTTGTTTTTTTCTTGACCCAAATCGTAATACTCAATCAATCAATCAATTTATGTTTTCCTACATAACACAGCTGCGCATACATACATACATATTCCCTGTAATATTCAGGAGTGTCTGTGAGTGCCTGTAAATCTGTTGTCGTAAGAAGCTTTGGACAGTGTTTGAAAAGCTTCTCTTTATCTCCAGCAAGCTCACAGAAGTTCAATTACAGCACCATGTAATTCTTTGGTGGAATTTTTTTATATTTGCTAAATCAATGTGCATCAGGTGGGACAAAACCATATGAATACTGAGGTGGAAGACATACTTAGATCTTGTACTTAAAGTAAAAGTAGCAATACGATGTAAAAGTACAAAATAAAATAAATAAGTTACAAAATAAAAGTCATGCTTTTAAATGTTTACTAGAGTAAAAGTTCAAAAGTATTAGCATCAAAATATACATAAAGGACCAAAATTATTATGCAGTATATATTATATTATTGGATTATACATATTGACGCAATAATGTGTTCATCCCTTTAATGTTGAAGCTGGTAAAGGTGCTTTAACTTTAGCTTTATCTAGTTTGATTGAATTGTTGGTTATATTTTGCATTATTAAAATACATTTGCAAAGTAACTATTAAGTAAAGTTTTCATAAATAAATGTTGTGGAGTAAAAAGTACAATATTACCTCTGAATTATAATGAAGTAGAAGAATAAAGTGGCAGAAAATGGAAATACTCAAGGAAAACACTGTATACTATTTGTATTTTAGGCGTGGATATTCAAGTATGGTTATTAAAACAGCTCTCTATAAATGTTTTAAGGTTTCTTTTTAAAACTTGCTAAGGTGTACATACAATGTCTTCCCACATCAAACAATTACTGTTGTTACAGTAAACTACACAGCAGATGTCTATACTAATGTAGCAATGCCAGACAGACTGTGTTCTGTATCCAGGGTACGTTTACACCATCCATGTGTTGTGGAGAGAGGCACGGCCACACTCATTTGCATGTGAAAGATAACTTTACAATGTGTCACTGCTTATTCTGGAGGATGGTGTTACTAAGAAATACATGTTCCTGCTATAGAGTAGAATAGAGTAAAACGGGATGCACAGCAGGATTTCTGGGCAAGTCGCAGCTGGAATAAAAATCCCAAAAGTCTGATTGAACTCGGTGTCGTAGCTGCTTTGTCTGAGTGAAGTGCTCGACACAAAAGAGTAATATGTGAATTCAGGCTGTAATGTGCTCCATTAGGTGAAGCAACCGCATCTATTTCAAATTTGTATTGTATATTTACACTACTACAATATGATTACTTTAATGCTTTCTATTTTCTACAGAGGCAATCCCACGCATCAACAGGTTGGGACTGACACTGTAAATCCATGAGCTGCATGCATCCTATCTCTTTGGTTCGCCTCAACATGTTGGTGCCTCCCTGATGACATGGATGCTACAACAAAGCAGAGGATACACTGGTCACACACGTCCATTCCATTTGCAGGTAAGGATGTGCGCTACAGTCAGCTTTGGTGCTTTCCTCAAAAGGTATAATTTCCACTGGGCACGGGGGGGAAATGTCCCACTCATCCTTTTGGCCCCACATTCTATTATTGTTTCAGGTTGATTTTCTCATTAATGCCCCTTTGAACAGTGTCCTCTTATTCTCCAGCCACCATAATCCAGATGAGAGAAGATGGAGTTCAATGTAATAACGAGAACGAGTGATGCAGCAGGTGCTTTATGAACTTTTTGTGCCCTGTTTGGTGGAGGTTGTTGGCTCTGGGTGTAGCCTGAAGTGAATACCTGCAGATACTGTTGAGTGCAAGAATAAGGAGTTGCACCACAACTGCATGTTGCCTGGACAAAAATAGGTTATAATGTGTATGTAGTTAGCTAATTAATGTTATTATTCATTTATTGCACCAGAAATGTGCTTGGATAGAATATCAATATCTATCACTTAACTTTGAGTATATATGGTTAATGCATTACTAATAACAGAGGTTTATCCTTCCATAATGTAAACAGGAAGAACACAGAAAGCGTATTTATTACACTCCATCAAGTGTAATAAATACGAGGAAACACAACAAATTCAGATCTTCATTTAGGCCAAAAGGCTCAACTGTGTTAAGAATATGCCTCTCCACAGAGCAGTGAGTTGATAATGTTTCCACCTGTAGGGGAGGGTGACATGATTTCTATTCCACAGAATTTATATAATGCTGCAAAGCCATAGTAAACCTGTGCATAATATCGAACAATAGCATAATGCATGCTTTGTGTTCAAATATATGAATTTTTATAGCTTGTTTGTCCAACATTAGGCAGACCACAGAGATATTTCAGAACATGGACAACATGTGTGCTGTTTCTGAAGAATTTTATGTTTTTTGTTTGTGTGTTTTCTTTTGTTTTATGAGCATTTTAATGAACGTATTTGATGTCTGGCAAGTTAGAACATTGTGGGGGCATCCCTGTAGCTCAGTTGGTAGAGCATGTGCCCCATGCATGTGCTGAGGGCATCAGTCCTCTACAGCGGCCGCTGGTTCAACTCCTGCCTGTGGCCCTTTGTTGCATGTCACCCCCCCCCCCCCCCCCCCTCTCTCTCTACCCCCTTTCCTGTCTGCTGTCCCTGTCAAAGACAAAAAGCCCAAAAAATAATCTTTAAAAAAAAAAAGTTAGAACATTGTGCACAATGGCCACAGCGGAGGAAGCGTGAACGTCAATGAGATAATCAGTGGCACGCAGGGTCAAAAAAGTCATCCAAAAACATCATCCAGCACTGGAATATCATTAAAAGTGATCCATGTATAAATGATATCTGCTCAGTGCCTCATCCTTGATCACGTTCAAATGTTCTTGCAACCTTCTCTGTCCCTCTGTAAACACACTGTAGAAACATTGTAAACAAAATTACATTTTATCTGATTCTTTGCACCCTGAAAGCCTCCTGCATTTGTTCCAACAAATCTATCCTCTCCATTTCCTTCACCCTCATTCCCTCATCCCTCCCTCCCTTCTCTTGTTCCTTCCTCTGCGGCCCACTTCTGCACAGAGGGAATGGCAGCAGTGGCTTCAATAATTCACTTCCCCTCAGAACAGGTTGTGTTAGCATTGCAGGGTGCTGCAGGCGAGAATAGAGAGGCCGAGGAAGAAAGATTAAAAACAAGAAAGAATGAAGAATGAAGTCGAAATGGATGAAGACTTTGAATACAAAGAAAGTAAAAGAAAAAGTACAGCACACGAGAAAGCCCACGGTGAGTAATCACGATGTGGGAAAACAAAACAGTGAAAAAATAAAGAGAGGGAAATTGTTTTAGGGCAACAAGCCAGCACTTTTCTGTGTGTCCTAAAAGGCGAGAAAGGGTCAGATAATGAGAGAGGAGGAATGTCGCTATCAGAGAACATATAAAGGAAAAGTTGAGGATGGTGAGAGTTTGATAAAAGCCAAAGCAGCAGTAAACCAGCACCTATCACTGAAAGATTTTCCCTTTGCTACCTGTGAATACCTCACAAGTCTACACCTCCAACTCTACAAGCTCTTTTAGATCTACAGTGGTGTGTTCATGTGCATAGTGATTGAAGCAGGACATTTAACGTTTAATCCTCTAGCTTGGCTTGTTTGGGTAGACGAGTCCAATTCCACTCAAAATCTGATGGCACTGGTGTGGATCGGGAGGAGAAATTCCTCTACTACTAAGACTACTACTAACTCAAAACATATGTTGTGTTGTGCATTGTTCCAGAAGCTTATATTGGTATTTTGTATGTTGGCATCTAATAAAGCAACCCCGGCCTGTAGTGTTGGTTCATGCTTGAAAAATTTAACTAAATGATAAATAGACAAATACTTACCTTAATTGACCCCTAAGATGGAAAATAGATCTGAAATAATTAGTCGATTAATTGATTATTCAATATACATAAAATTAATTGATAATAATTTTGATAATCAATTAATCGTTGTAGTCTTTTCTTTGTTGTTTTTTTACTTTTCTATTATCCTAAACTGAATATCTCTGAGTTTTGGTCTGTTTGTGGAACAGAACAAGACAATTGAACGCATCACTTTGGCTGAAGGAAATTGTGACGGCCATTTTTAAAAATAAGTAGATGAAATAAGTTTGTTTCAATGCCAAACTTTCAAAGATGGCAACACGCTTCTTGTGTGTCTATGTGATTTTGATTGAAGTTCTCTTGTTCCACCTGAACAGTGTGATTTACAAAGGAGCAAAATGTAAAACCAAAAAAAAAGAAAGGCCTTAAGGGAAACTTTTCAAACATGGTTTGTGCTAAAGCAAATGAAGTTTAGGTCGCTCCCTCATTGCCACTTTCTCTCGCTGCCTCACACCGACTTGTTCCCTCCGTTTCTTTCTCATTTTCTGAGCCCCTTGTCGGTCCAGCTCTCTGTCTCTAGGGAAGCCTTTCTTCTTTTAGCTGCTCTGTATCTGGCCCTGCCCTTTTCAATGTCACTCTCACTGTGTCTCTCCGTTTTTTATTATGAGCCTTTCACTGTGTCCTTTTTCTCTGCTTTCACAAGTCATTTTTACTGAATGTCATAATTTAATTACATTTCAACAGCCTCAGTCATGTATTAATACATGAAGTGGTAAGCTGATATTGTTGATGAATAAATGAGGTTTTGAATTTCAGAGAAACACGGTTATGTTGTTTTTCTTAAATCATGTAACTCTGATTTCTTTCCACTGTGCATCACTTGAAATCCTCAGATGTTGTTTTAAAATATGTATATCACAGCTGCTCAGAAAACCTGTTGTTGCTTCTGTCTGCACTATAGTTGTATGGCCATGAGATCAGCTGACGAATCAGAATATTGCAGTGTATCCATGGTTTCTTTGGATGAAATAGTAAAATTTATCTGATATATTACCTTGCTTAAGAGCACCTCCTCCTCAGATGAAAGATGTCTGGAGAAATTATTTCATTTGTGGGATGCCTTGTCCTTACTGAGCCACAGGCGTCATAGTGATTGAGTTAGAAATAAAATTCTGATGCACCTGGAAATAGCAGCTATCACTTGTTGTTTTTTTCTGTCGATGAACGTGTTTCCACACGTGTGCTACAGTAAGAGCTTCCTTTTACATATTTTACAAATTGAGACTCGGATGATCTCCATCTAAGATTGGGATTTGAAAAGGCTGCAACATCTCTTCTTCGTCACAATTTACTGGAACAATAATGTGGTTGACCTCAAATTTCCAGGTCTGAGAGACTTTCATCAACTACAGCTGTGATTCCCACCCAGGGGTACCCAAGAGGTACTTCTGCAGTCGTCAGGGGGTACAAGTAAAAATTGTGGAGTAGTCCTGCTAGATTGAACAGAAAATATGTGATGGTAAAAAATATAGACACTTATTTGTTTGTTTATTTTTTGTAGAAACAAATAGGTTTACCCACCAGTCGCAATAGGCCAACTAGACACTACTCACACCAAACTGAATCAGTCCTAACATTTAAAAGAGTACTCCACAGATTAATATCGCATTCTTAAAACACTGTTGGAATCATGATGGACAGTTTTTTAAAAAGGGATCAAAATCGAGAAGCAGAACAAAGATAATTCAATAATTTGTTGCATTCTTCTTTCTTGTCAAAATCTGGCACCTAAATTACCCATGATGAAACTCAACTGCCATTAGTCAGATATCTGGGTGTGTTATGCCAGCCTCGAGCAGAGACAAGGAGCGGGCTACAGAGGACTAGTAGTATCACTCAGATTCTAACTCAAGTGACATCACTTGAGATCATTTGTCAGATTTCATGCAGCTCACTCTGGAGCCACAGAAAGGCTTAATACAACCTTTTTCAGATGTACAGTAGTATTGTAATACAGTAAACTAACTCTGATGTGTAGAATCAGAGCACAAAAAATAGCAAATGAGCAGAGAAGTGTAACAGTTAATAAACAACTCTTTAGCTTGAACTCATCATTATGAATTCGTTTTATATTGTACAGTGTTGGCTAAAGAAAAATGACACCATCCATGTTTTTATTGGTTCTCGGTAAGCCTCTTCTTTCACTGTGCTATTCTTGCTGCCACCGGGCAGGATCTTCCACAGAAAATGAAGGCTCGGTTTACAGCACAAAGGAAGCGCATCAACCATAGCGGAACCAAAACATTTTTCTCCCTGGTTCACTATCCCAAGAGCTCAAAAGTGTGTGTTGAAATCTCTACCTCCGTCAATATGTGTGTTTCACCTTACCACCGGGACTTGAAAGGGCTCAAAAGTGACACCCTAACCCTTCTACCTAATGGATCAGTAACTAACAAGAGCTGCCTACTTAATAATAACAATTAATACAAGTGGGTGTTTACTGCCTTTATCATAGCAGTGAAAGCAGAGTTTCTATGTCCAATTGGAATTCTTATGGTTGTTTTCGCTTTGGACGGTAGCCAGGCTGCTAGCAGTAGCTATGTTGTCTTGCTGTCTGTGCGGCTGCGACGCCAACAATAATACCACTTGGAAACACTAGGGGGAGGAAAGTTGTCTATTTTTACTGTGTGAATGAAGGTGTAGGCCTATTTGAACTTATTTGGTAGAGCTGTGTCATCCACACTCAGCTTGGCTCTATGTGAACTGGGCAGCACAGTTTGAATAAAAATACAGTTCATTTATTCAATTTTTTCTGTAACTGCTCAATTCCTGCCATGGTTAAAAATGCTTCTTTTCATCTAGTATAACAAATGTTTAACTTAATTCACAATGAAAATAATTGTTACATTTAAGTCGCTTATTTGTTTCGCCCTTCTTTCCTCTTGATCCACCTTTCTCCCTCCTTTCCTGAGGTTGCGGCAAGCCCAGGCTGTCTGCTAGCTCCCGTGTCAGCCCCCCACCCTGCTTCCCAAAGCCTGTCTGCAGCTTCCAATGACAGTGTGCGCTATGTCCTATATGCAGTATAAGTGGAGAGGTGGGTGGATGCCTGCCACTGAATCGGGGGATAATAGTGAGAAGATGACAGGGCTTTGGAGGAGAGGGGTGCTGGGTAAAGAGAGGAGGAGGGAGAGGGCAAGGAAGCGAGGAAGAAAAGTGATGAGAAGAGTTAAAGAGGTGTATCTGTGGAAAGGATATGGATAGAGGGAGAGAATTAGGATGGAATGAGGATGTAAAGCAGATAATGGGTACATTTTGCCCCATTTTAACATGTTAAGGGTAGCTTTATGGATGGCTGAGAGGGAAAAGAGGATCAGAAAGAGAAGAAGGGAAGAGAGGAAGATGACAGGAACATCTTTCTTGACAGGTACAAGTTTAGTAGATGGGTAAAAACAGAATGAGGGAGGAGGCGGAGGAGAGGGATCAGGACGTGTAGCTTTTGGCAGGTAAATTTCTACACTGACAACATGGGGACTTTTTAACATATCCGACAGATTATAACCAATCTCCTCTGAGACAGCTGAGATCCATGAAAATGCAGGAAAGGGTGAGAGCAGCAAGCTAAACATTTCAAACATGTAAAGTGCCAGAATTTTGAAACCGTCATGTACAGGGACAAGAACGAGAAAGGGAGAGGGTGAGATCTCCAAGAAGCATGCATCGCTGAATTATTGAGGCCAGACGTGTGTAGGAGAAGAAGATAGACTTCCAGCGTTGATCCCTTCCTGCTGTCAGAAAGTTTAGTCGGACATGACCAACTCCAGCAGCTGTGGTTGTTTTGTTCTTGTTTGGGGGTTTTCACCGTGCACCACAGGGAAAGGCAGAACATATGTGGGAGAAGTAGTGTCGAAAGTGTGGTTTTAGCTTTGTGTGTGCGTGCGTGCGTGCGTGCGTGCGCGTGCGTGCGTGTGTGTGTGTCCCATTCTTTAAGCCAGAGCACATATCTGTATGATAAGGTTTTCCCTGGAATTTCGAATTATGTGCAGGTTTTCTATGAACAGACAGATCAATGTCTGTGTTGTGAAACCCCACCATTTGCTCAGCGTGAGTCAGCAATATGACAAATACCTTAAAGCTCCCTGAGGAGATTTACACCTACTGTAAAGATTGGCACAGCATGCTGATGCTAACAGATAGGGATTGTCTAAAAAGATAAACAAATACACCGATCAGCCACAACATTAAAACCACTGACAGATGAAGTGAATGACATTGATCATGGCTAGAGTATAAAGTTCTAGAGGAAAACCCTGGGTCCTGGTATTCATGTGGAAGTTCTTTGACCCATAAACCCACCCAAACATTGTTTCAGATAAAGTAAACCCCCTCATACCAACAGCACTCCATGGATCGTAATTTTCAGATCCTCTGTAGCTCAATCAGACATGGATCTGGGGCATTTTGAGGCCAGGTGGATGCCTTAAGCTCTTTGTCACATTCCTCAGGCTGTTCCTGAGCAGTTTTTGTGGAGTGGCAGCACACATTGTCCTGCTGGGGGACCAATGTCATCGGGGTGAGCCGGTGCCATGGGGGGTGTGCTTTATCTGCAAGGGTGTTTGGGCGGATGGTTTGTGTCAATTGCCCACATCCCTGAGGTCATATTTGTTTGTTTCATTGATGATAAATTGGTCCCTGTTCAGTCACTAATGTGTTTTGATTATTGTTTCTTCAATGTGCAGAATGATGTATGTGCAGACTTTGACTCTAGAGGGATGTTTTCAAATTCACCTGCTGGAGGGGAAACTTTTCTCTGTGATCTCCTTAAGTCGCAGTTTAACTTATTTACACTGAAGGTGGGCATAGAAGGAATATATGCAACTATTAGCACTTTAAACAACGTAATTTAACGTTTGTGTCAAAAAGAAACCTATTATTAACCTATTATTTTTAAAACCTGTGCAGAGACACATGTTTTAAGACGTATAGCTACTTAAAGCCACTTTCTGTATAATCAAAAAAGTCTCGTGAAACCCCCTAGTGGTAGTCACAAAAAAGACACTGCAACAGACGGCAATACAAGACTGAAAGCAACACATAAAACTGAATCTATTTTCAATGGAATTGTCTTCCACAAGCAAAAACGCAATAGTGGCTTTGAAATTATGCTAAAAATATACCCAAACAAATGTTAGAATTTCAACATTAAATTATCCAAAGCATTAAAATACCATGCCAAAGAAAGAAATGAGCGCTGAAGACAAAGGACAGGAGACGTGAAGGAGACGGCAGTGAAGAAGAAAGAGAGTGACAGTGTGAGAAATGCAGGAGGAGACAGACAGTCTCTGATGTAAGCCATGTTCTCACCACTGTTCACAACCATCCTGTCGCCTTCATGAATAAGTTAGATGCCAAATGTTCCCTCCCTCTCATGTCCATGCATGCAGACGCACACACAGAAACACATACACACACAGAGCCCTTGTTCCTTCACATGTGCACACACAAAAATGTGCACACAAAAAAACAGACAAAACATGGCTGCTCCAACAGCTACAGTATATAATTAAATATTTCAATTGCCCTACATTCCCAAAATTGTGCATAAAGACACAAGCATGGACACATATTGTATATGTTCCCTCCTGAAAGGTTGATAATGTCTGACAGAGTGACAGGAGTACAGAGGAGAAAAGTGAAACCTCCCTGACAGTACTCAGCGGGCACCCACGTCATCCTGTACTCTGGACCACTCTTATTCAAAAAGGTGTGTGTGTGTATGTAGGCCTCTGTTTTATTACTCTGTGTGTGTGTGTGTGTGTGTGTGTGTGTGTGTGTGTGTGTGTGTGTGTGTGTGTGTGTGTGTGTGTGTGT
>JBBPCS010000049.1:167843-179440 GCA_037974645.1 Hollardia meadi | reverse complement strand
TTACTTTGTGAACGTACAGACGTATAGCGAGGAGAGAGTGGACAGAAACAACCGGCTGCTCAGAGTCGCACTGAACTTCAACTCAGACACACATGCCATCGGTGCTGCGTGAGGCGAGAGCAACGCCCCCTGATGACGTAGCCACTTGACTGACCAATCCCGCAACTTCATCACTTACTTACTCACTCAGTCAGTCAGACACAACCATAGACTGTATATAAAAGGACACAACCCATAGGGATGGCCCTCAGCAGTCCAGCCAAAAACGGGGACATTTCCTAACCCTAACCCCAGGAAATGGGGACGTCTGGTCACCCTACACCACTCGCATCTATCTATCTATCTATCTATCTAGATGTCATTTAGATGGTTAGAAAAACTGTTTGAGCAACAGTAGTTAAATTCCAAGGACTTTAATTAAACGTAATATAAAGGGAAAGGTCATTCGACAATTGCTGACATTAACAATTATATTTATGTGGAGAGGGTGCCATCTGTAAAGCAAAAAGAGACGCGTGTGCGTGCGTACGTGCGTCCGCGTGTGCGCGTGTGAGTGTGCGCGCCTGTGAGTACAGTGAGCAGAGAAATAAAGCAAATTGGTAAAGAGTAGGTGGAGGACAGTAGGTGTCTGATTGTGGGAGGTAAAAACATTCTCATCACCTCTCGCTTAATGCTTCAGTCTCTTTCTATCACCGTCTCCCGTCCCCTCCTCCACTGCCTCACAGCCACCGATAAATTATGGATGCTTATTAGAAAAGGGCAATATTCAGCATCCAAAATAAACTCAGAAGCAAGAGACATAAAAGAGACACAAACAAAAAGTGCTGATATGGGGAGAGGAAGAGTTGAAGTCACAGGGGAGCCAGTGGCCCGGGCCAGTTAAACCTGGAATGATCTCTTTCTAGGTCACCAGCTTTCAACTCATGTGCCATGGCAAGCTAATGTACTGCAGCGAGTAAAGCTCCACATTAAGGAAATGCTCAAAAGTTGGGTGCTCATCCACACACACACACACACACACACACACATACACACACACACACACACACACAGGCAGACGGCAAAAACTAGCAATGTATTCCAAGCCTTTCTTCCTTGGGCAACATCTTCAAAGTGATGTTAAATTTGTGTGCAATGTAGGCATATTTAACGTTTTCACTTTCTGCATCTCTTGTAGTGCTTTGTTCTATGGCCAGTGGCAAGGCCTCAGCTCTCCGGCTGCTGAAAGAGCCTTGCTTAAAATCTAAAAAAACAAAAAACAGTTAAGCAAAACCATTGATTTAAATTCATTAAATTTCCTGTTAACAAGCACATAATCGCATCATATTGCCAGTTAATGCAGTCTGGATTCCATCTACAGCATCAGCTAATGGTTTCGTGTGACTTTGTCAAGCAATCAATAACTTGATGTCCCTGTGAACTCTGTTGCTTCACAGAGTGTGATGGGATGCAGCACCAGAAAGACGAAGAGACACTTTTCTGGTACACTTTGTCTGGATTGATGGTGTAGCCGTTGAGTCCTTCACACAAGGAGTCAAATCCTTTTCTTGACATTTTTTGAACTTCCCCTAATCCTTAAGTATGTTGCGAGTTGGTGCATGTGAGTGAGGCATCATGCTTGTAATGCCTGGGATTACAGTATATCCAGATTAAATGAAACTTGAAAAGCATATGTATGCAGGGATGTTCCTGACCAATGTGTGGAGATGCATATAAAAAGCTTATTCCCAAACAAAACAGTAGTAAAGAGGAAAGGAGGGGAACAATCTTGGTAAATGTGCATAACAAAGCTTAATGTGAAAAGAACATATGGTGTGCAGCTCTTCCTTTTTCCTTTGAAATACAGCATTGCATTTCCTTGGTGCACTTGTCTGTCCAATCGCTACTTGATGGACAGGTGTTACAAGCTTTCTGACAGCTTATCAAAATTCACAGAAGTACAACCAATATTACACCACTGCAAAAGAAACAGCAACTGATCCACAAGTCCCTGCTGAGCCAGCAAACTGTTGCAGCGGGAGGAAAAGTGTGCCTGACATACAAACACGTCCGACTCACACACACACACACACACACATGCACACAAACATGGACTCACAGGTTTGCAGGGTCACATACTTCCCATACGTGCATGCATTCAGCGCATGAAATCACACTCACATACGCGAGCGCAAAAACACCTGCACACACAGACTCACAGGCACGAGCTGACAAAAACGCATTCAGTCCAAACACACCCCAGAGAAAGCTACAGTAAATGAACCACACAGTCGTCCAAAGTGTTGACATCAATCAGGCACGCACACACTGTTCGGCTCCCGAAGGACGGTGAGTCGCATCTGTCTGCTGGAGCAAGTGCTAAACAATTCCAAAGTGAAGGGAAACCATTTTATGCATATTTGCATTCACGGCGAGTGAGCTTGCCAGACTGATTGGCTTTCTTCCCGATCTTCCTTACTCGTTCCGTTTACTGCAATTGTGAGAATTGTGAAATGATTTGCTATTATTGACCGACTTTTTCGGGATGGTGATTTACCCACATGAAACAGTTGTTGGACAGGTACGCACAGCTGAGCACCACCACCACATGTGGGAAACTGGGGTCTATGAAAGCTGGCCAGTATGAATCCCAGAAAGCTGTTGGGACTTTTGTTCCCTCAGCAGAGACTGAAAGGCTGTTGTTGCACATAAAACAAGTAACCTACAACACTGGGGAAAAAATTATTGTACAAAAAAACTAAAAGCCTCCTTGCTGGCACTGACTGCATGCCTCTCTGCTTTGACCCACTGTGTATTTGTGACAGAGCCCATGAGGCACAGATGCACACATTCTCCATGACAATCAGTGTCTCAGCATATACAGAACCCAAAACTGTTTACAGCTATTCCAAAAAAAAAAGAATGAAAGAATGAACAAAGGCGAACTGGAGATATGAGCCTTCTGCAGGACAGTGTAACGAGATCGGAGAAGTCACTTTATAAGGAGACAAGTGATTAAAAAATGAAACACACACTGCTGCAAAATCATTTCTGGCCATTACAGTAAGAGTTCTAGATAGCATATATTTTTGAACTGTTGTGTTTCCAAAATACCTAATGTATGTATGCAGGAGCATAACCATAACCATTAGGCATCATGTGGGGTGGAGTGGATGGGTCCCCTATCCTCCTCAATATTAAGAACCTCCCTCCCATAACAACATTAGGACTTTTTGTCAGAGAGCTGTACTGCTTTATACTTCATTATATTTTGAATTGTCACCTGGTGTCTGAATATTGAGAAGGATGTGTTCCACCCAATGTTGAAATGAAACCTACACCCTTGAGCATAACAGCAGATTCAAAAAAGATTCATGGTAATTCCTGACTTTATCAAAGCGCAAAATGCTGACACCTGCTGGTAAAAAAAAAAGGAAAAAAAAGATCCATGTTAAGTATGTTGTATGTGATGCTACCAAAAGTCAGGTACAATCTTTTTCATTGTAAGGCCACGTTTGACATTTCCCATAAAAACTGACAGTGGAAAAAAGGCTAAACTTCTTGAGACTCATCCAGCACCGTCACAGTATACCAACACTGCTCTGTCTGCGGCTGTGAGCCACAAAAATACAAAAGATTTTGAAACAAAGGAAAGATCCGTGCATCAGTATCATGCTTTAAAAGGGTGTCAACTGATGGTCAAAACGAAATACATCTAGAACATATTATATTCTAAGAGAAGCTCTGAGACTTGGCCGTGTATCTTAGAATTTACACTAATACTGACACCTGCATATGAAATTTTAAAAGCCTGATTATTCCGCAAGGACTTCTACATAGGCCTATAGGCTTTAGCGCATGACAGATTGTCAGCATTTCTGATTGTGATGGCAGGATGTGGGATTGCTTATGACAACAGCACTCTGCTGTATGACAAAACAGACCTTGTTTTCAATGGCTGCCACATGCCTTCAAACATCAAAATCTAAGTATCAAAGCTGACAGATCGGTGTGTTTGTTTGCCTTGCCCGAGGGGACAGGGTGGATGCATATCTGGACAGGTGCCTGTAGCTGAAGAAAGTGAGCCTCTGTAGTACAGCGAGAACGTCTCATCTCAACAAGGGGACAAAATCTGTGCTTTATCCTCAAAAGCGCAGTCTGACTGTCCTGTTTAACTTGACAAAGACGGAGCATCGTCTCAGGGAGTTCTGTCAATTCTATCCTCCTCCTTGAAACCTGTTGTCTGTGTGTGTGTGCCCACACACAGCAGTATCCAAACCTCCATTCAGTAATAACCACAAACCTTTAAACAACAATTCAAAGTTTGATTATACTGTGCTGCACAAATCTTTAGCCTTAATGTGAATTTTCGCCTTAAAGATTAATATCAGCCTTAAAATTGAATTAGATTGGATTTACAGCAGGTGGGGTTTCCCCTCCACAACAGTGCTGGATGTTTTCCCAGCAGCCTCCCATGACTTCTAAGAAGTAGCATCTCCCTCTCAAGTTAATTTGCTGTGGATCTCCCTGAAGCCATTCTCCCAGTGGTTGAAACGCCACTTATTATACTGCCTCTTATTAACGCGTCGTGCTGAAACGCGGACAATATGTGGCACAGAGAAGCCCTCAATTAAGGTTATGGGCTAATAATTTGACAAATTAACATCGCTGCTGCAGTGGTGCTCAGTCAGCCTGCACTAATAAAGAATGCATTGATGTAGGCTAATAATAGGAAAACACTTGTAAACAGCGAGTTCTTACCGTAAACTCCTTGGCCCCAGGCAAGAGGGCAGACACTAGAAAATAACAAAATCCAGAAAAGCTCCATGTTCAGCTCAGCTCCCTCATAACCTAAGAGAGAGGGAGAGAGAAAGGGGGGTGAGAACAGGGGGAACGGCCTGCAAATGTATGTGACAAACAAGAAGCGACAGTTGAGTGATTGTCTAAAAGGAAGAAGAGGCACACTATCAATTTGTTTTTTGTTTTTTTTTATGTACAACTCTGTCCCCTTTCCACCCCTTAACCCGTGGAAAGAATATTACAGAGCAATTTAGCGCCCAGCAGCACTGCCTGCATCGTTTCATTCAACTTAAAGGCCCCGTAATTCAATCACAAATGCTGGTTTTACAAAGTTTACAGGGCCGTGTGTGTGTGTTAGACAATAGGAGATTGGCAGGGTTGTCTGCTGATTAGCGTGTGTGTGTGTGTGTGTGTGTGTGTGTGTGTGTGTGTGTGTGTGTGTGTGTGTTTGTGGTGGTGGTGGTGGTGGTGGGAGTCAGAACAGATGAAAATTGAGGATTACACTGTAAATTTATGGAGGATTAACTACAACAAGTGGGGTCATGTACCTTCGACCCCACCCATGCACACACACCACCTTTGATTAATTATTCCCTGCAATGTTCCTGCAGTAGCGGATAGGTCCATATAAAATACTTTTTTTAAATTAATTTATCTTCATATTTTCATTTAATGTATTGCTGCACATGTTGTGTTGTTTTTATCTGGACAATTCATAACGTGAGGAAAACCTGAGAAAGGGGGATGAAAGGCGGCTGGAGTCAGGGGCTAATGGACCCTGTGTGACTTCTTCTGACCGAACACGCGGATTTCCTCCGACGTCTGGCCTTCACATTTGGCTCTGAGTCGGCCGCATTGACAGGTTGCATTAGAAAGCGCGCCGTCATCAGAGTTTCATTAAACGATGCTTGTGAGTTCACACCCTGCATTAATGTCAACGCGCTGCTTATTCTGACATGTCTGCTGTAGTTGTGTTCCCTTAATGACGCCGGTGGAGTACAGTAACTGTGGTTATAGCAAGGATGCTCTGTTGAACATATTAAAATGAAGCAGCCCCCTGCCTTAAGGTGTTCGCATATGTGCATTTTATTATTGAAAATGCACACAGTGAAGATGCAAAGTCAAACCAACCCCAGACAAGATAAAAGATGTAGTCCCTCCCTGTGCCGGCCTGTATTCCCTGTCGCGTCACTACCTTGTCTCCGAGGTGCTGTCCTTTGGGTCAGTCTGCTACCCAGCGCAGCGCAGCGCGCACTCCTCCCGGCTCAGCGAAGAGGATTCCTCTTCTCTCCGTGAGAACAACTGTGTCTCTCCACAAATGTGTAGAAAAAGTTATATATCCTCCTTCAGTTGGGCGTCCGGTATGAGCTTTACAATTCCCGAAGAGTAGAGTGGAGAGTTTGCCCACCCAGACCTCTCAGGCGATCTCCTCGGTGTGTTAAACTTTTATTTTATGCACAGAGAGGCGAGCGGCGAAATCTTACCGCTTCGACAGGAGAGTCCTTCTTCTCAAGAATGAAAACGAAAACACGCTCCCTTTGAAAAACTCAAGCAAGGATAGTTTGGCAAAAGAAAATCCTATAAACCCCGTCTCCTCTTTTGTGGATTCTCTAGTTTAAAAGGTGTAGTTAAAATGGCTTTCTCAACTGTTCCTCTCTCAGTCTAGTGAAGCCCTTCTAACAGCGCTCTAAAAATGAGCTCCCCTCCGCTCGTTCAATCAGCTCTGTGTCTGTGGACTCCAAGTGATGCTGGCCAAGTGGAGTATGTGCGCTGACTGAGAACGACCGCCCCTGTCTGTGTAGGGAGAGAGAGGGCTGGAGAGAGGGAGGGAGAGAGGGAGGACAGAGACTCACACATACCGGTAGATGCGCTACAGCCTCACAGCTCCACACTGAACAGGTTATCAAAGGAACAGCATTCGCGCCTCTGTTTTGCTCTCTTCCCCTGTCCTCCAATCCCGGTCTCCCATTAACTCTGAAATAGGTTTTTGACCCTTTGGGTGCTACATGATGTTTTTAAGAGCCGAGGGGCAGCGGGGGGGTTTTGTGCTGTTGACCATTTGGCGGAGTTCGCCAGCTGCGGTGACACCAATCGTCGGTACTAATTGCCGACGCTCCGAAAGTTTTTGGCCTCATATAGGGGGCCTTAACACTATATTCCCCCCTCTCCCCTCACAGGCATCAGAGTTGTGTGGGCTTTTAACTTCCAAGCATGGCCACAAGGGGGCATGTTTAAGCTATAGGGATGCACGTGCGCGTGTAGGGAGCGGGTGGGTGTGTGTGGGGGGAGGGGGGGGGGTGTAAGGGGTCCTTGTATGTCTGGCCTCTATAGATGTTGGTTTATCACAAAGCAGTGTTTCTGTGTGCAGCTGGACAGAATGAAATAGACACTTAAAATATCACACAGCCTGCTTATCAGAGCACAGCAAGCAATGTATCGCTGAAGAGCTTGGAATATTCAATTTAAGTGCCTTTATTTAAACAATGCAGAAAGAGCTGATTATTATGTGATGATGACAAGGATGACTTGGACTATACTCATTTATTTGCTTTGAAAAGTGTATAATAAGGAGTGGAAGAAAGACCAAAAGGTACAGCAGACCTCTAGAAACAACTGAAACAATGAAAGAGCCGTTAGTGTCATCATCACTTGGAGCATGTCATCCTGTAAATGTATAATATGAGACCTTGAAACCAGACATATTAAACTGCCCAATTTCCATTATTTTTCCGGGCTCATTCATTAGGCTACATGCCTAGTTGTACTTGTTCAATTCATTCTGTGTGTAAACGAAATTAATCCACATTTTAACCTTGAGGATTGACTGCAGATGGATGTCTGTTTGGTAAATGTTTAGTCTGAAGAAATGAGTAGGTGGATTTTGCAGGTTCAAGATGATGTGTTGGAAAGCTCATGTTGCGAAATAGCATGCTGTGGCAATCCATTTTAAATGCATAATCTCAGCACATAATGCAACGTTAATATACCACCAACTATTTCCCTCTCTTGTCATTGTTTTGTCTTATATACTTTTTATTGTTTTCTGACATCAAATATGAGAATCGTGTGACCTGTGAGTTACGTATGTGCTGTTTCTAATTTTATGACTGAAGTTCTACATTAATTCTAATCACCAAGAGTCAGTTTCTGTTTGGTCTTATCTGCAACTGATTCATTTTATGGTTCATTTCACAGCGTATTATGCACGCTGCATGCAGACACCGTGTTTATTACGCTGTTGGTCTGCTCAACAGGTGCAGTTGCAGGTTGTGTGCTTTGCTGAAGGGCACCTGCAGGCGAGAGCATTTCTCATTCTATTGCCAACATTTCCCCACTGAATTGTCTGGGATTAGAACCAGCAACCCTCCAGTCGAATGTCCATCTGTCTATTGTGCAGGCTGTCAAGGTTGTGACACTTCACTGTGGTCTGTACTGTACTCTGAATGCTATAGATTCTGCTGACATAGACAATGTTAATTAATCCCACATCACAGTATGTGCAACATGTTTAGTATAATTAAAGTTTTACCGTTATTTCTATTGCATTAACAAATTACACTGTAAAAACGTTACTTGAACCAAACTTGGACCTCTAATATAACAAATAGCAGCAAAAGAAATATTAGATGGATTTGCTCCTCATGCAAATAAAATAATATAACTAATCTGTTTTGTTATTCACCTGAATCATAATCATGATCCCTTTGAACAAAGTTTTTAGAAGAACAAAACTTGAAGGCAGGTTGTTCTGTGCCTAACACAGCAGTACATTTGTACATTTCACTCATTTCTGGGCAACAGTGAGCAGTAAACATTCCTAAACAGAATCAAGACCCTCAGCAATTACTAAGCTGTCTCAATCCAAATGAACCTTTTGTTCAGAGTAAATAAAAATCATGGGATCTGGCTCAAGAATCTGTCTCTTCCCTTCCTTCCTTTCCTTTTTGCTGCTCATCCTGGGCTACAGCCAGCAGTCTTGGCATGTCTTGCTGAGAGCACATCATTGCTGCTTAAGGCAATGAATCTCAAAAGACAACATGTTGTAGGAACAACCTTGGGTGGCAGCCACACACACACACACACACACACACACACACACACACACACACACACACACACACACACACACTAACATCCCTCTAAATCAAACCATGTTTTTTTTTCAAAGAATATCAGAAGGCTTCTGAGAGAATCAATAATTGCAGTGGGTGTAAGGATCCAACAGAGAAGTAAACGCAGCGCAGACAATAACAAAATACTACACTACACTCGCCAAATTCACTAATTTAACTACTGCACACTCACACTGAAGTCCCTATTACCTTTTAGTAACTTGGTGAAGCTGCACACTCACAGTGACAACAATGTCATTCCTTCATGTGTTACAGAATTTATGATGCCACACATCATAAATCGTTGTATCATTTAACCTAAGCTGGTAGGGACTATACCACTGTACCTTGTAGTTACTTTATGTGTAAGCCTTGTAGAATTTCTATAGCTATTTCAGATTAAAGGTGCCGTGTGGATTATCCTTGTGAACAAACAAAAATGAAGTACTTTTAGTGTTACTCACCAAAACACATTGTGTGCATCCTTGAGCTTTAAAAAAATGTGTTGAATGTATTTTCGTTCTCCAAAAACGTTTGCAAAACCGCGTTTTAAGTCTGGCATTGTTTACATTAGTATACCAACACTTCTTCTTCATGGCATTGCTGCATTTCTTGGTGCATTACGGCCACCTGTTGATCAGTGGAACAGTGTAAAACGTGTGTGAAGAATGCGTATTGCGTGTGACAAACAAAACAGGGACGCACAGTGCACCTTTATAAATAATTTTTTTTTAAATGACAATTACAGAAAGCACAACTGAATTAATTAATTAATTAAAATTTAAGAGATATTCATAGGATGCTCACTTATTGTTAAAAAAAATTAAAGATTTCAGCTGGAAATTATATTTCTACATGATGTTCCATGAAATTATTTTGTTTTTAAATATCAAGGAGAACAACTCGAGTCATAAAAACAACACAAGCTGTTCAGTCAACTGAAACAAACTTTCACTGAAAACTCAAGCACTATCAGTGTGTGTTTGTCTCTTCTTGGCACCTTCATTCAGTGAGTAAACATGGATAAAAAGCATAAACAACAATATTCAATGGTTTTGTTATAAAATATCAATGGTCTGTAATTTTCTAGCAGAAACTGAGGAAAGTGGGGATGCATTAGGTGAATGCATTTACCAGCCAATGAAATATAGCAGCACTGCAAAACATACAGTATTCTCACCCTAACCAATCTCACTCGTCATGCCAAACCAACCCAACAAAACGGTTGGGTAAAAAGAATATTTGCTTTGAGTCAAAACATTTGTACAGTTGCATGTTTTCTTTTAACTTTGCTGTTATATTTTGTTATGTAGTTATATCAATTTCATTGACTCACTTTATAGGGCTGCACGCAATCATTTGGCCTCTTTTGTGCTGTTTGCTTTATGGACACAGGTGAATAAACATCTGTATTATACTTAAACTCTTGTAGCTTATGCTCAATTTTCCTGAATGTGAAAAATAGAACTACGGGCAGAGGCAAATGAACATTTGCTGTGATCTTCGGAGAAAAATATGAGAAAACTGTTATACCAAAAATTATAACAAAATTAGTGGTTCACGTGGACAGGGTGGCCTTGGATGGGGGTCAAAGTCCCGGCCTGAATTATTGTTTCACTCCGCCCCTGCAGTGAACTACATCTCTTGTCTCGCACAATATACGTGAACAACCCCAACATGGCCATATAAGCTTGACACAGAAAAACTATGAAAAGAGATGAAAAGCACTCTAAGTCTGGCCATGTTGACTCAGTTCTACAAGTTCTACAAGGTTTTGGTCATGGGTTTCATTATGCAACTGTTGGGTGTGTAGTCTTATTATGTGTTTTCATGTCTATACTTCAACAGTTTTAAAACAAACTGTAACTTTCTAGATTTGAAAAACTTTTAAAAAAAATATTTTTAAATTGAACAACTTCATGTGTTATTCTTGGCACAATTCAAACCGGATCAAACATTCTCTTTGTCTCTCGCCATTAACTTCTGTACATACTGTATTTTCTGAGATAAGATCCCATGGTGGTCCACCAGAAGAGGGACTTCTCCCCTAGTGATGGGAATTCCGGCTCTTTTTAGTGAGCCGGATCATTTGGCTCGGTTCAGCAATAAGAGCTGGCTCGTTCGGCTCCCAAACGGCTCTTCATTTAGTACACTTCTGGTTTTAATAATTCAGCCAAATTTTATAATTCAGCCAAATTTAGCAATGTTTTGACCTCATATTGGTATGTCTATCACTTAAATTATTCAATGTAATTATACTAAACCTTATAATTTCCAGGATACCATTATTTTACATTATGTTTGGTATGAAAAACATCAAACACTAGTTATTCACTCATTTAAAGGTTATTGGGATGAGTCATGTTGTAACAGATGTAGTGTATTCAGAAGTGTTTGTGTGTTCATTATTGTTATGTTTTCCCTGTAGTTAGTTACCCTAGTGATGAAGTGTGTCTGTTGAAATGGCATACCTAGATTGCAAACCATTTGAGAACAACGGTGTGAAAGTAAATGATTGAATTGAAGTAGCCTGTAGGTGACCAAGCTTATGTCATTACAATATGGTGCTTCAGGCAGCAAGTATCTTTTTTCACAATACTGTATAATTTCACCCTTATAGTAGAGTGCAGCTCGGGCCGCATTTTTCTGACCGAACCCGACCGAGTCCGAGACAGTAGTAACCGAGCCCGGTCCGAACCCAACAGG
>JBBPCS010000049.1:147714-158715 GCA_037974645.1 Hollardia meadi | reverse complement strand
ACACACACACACACACACACACACACACACACACACACACACACACACACACACACACACACACACACATATCCTCTTCTCTGAAACCTAACCTGGATTGCGTTGTCCAATATCATGGATCACTCTGGATAAATAAATTTGTTTTCCCACTTCCTTCCCACTCAATCCTGTCTCCAGATACACACACACACCCCTCACAGACCTCTGTAAATTGTTGGCATCGGCTGCCTGTAATGTGATATTACAACAATTAGCAATTAGACACCATAGAGCACTGGTATATTGAATTTATGTTTCTGTCCGTGCCTCTTGCAAATGTGATGGTGCTGGGTGTCATTGGGAAATTTTATCACTACTTGGGTAATGGAATTGGGGAGGGAGTTGGGAGGGGTCTGAGAGATTGTGTTGTCAGGGTTTCCTGACAGACGAGCTCAGCTTTTCCTTGCAGACCCTATACCACCCCCTCCTGCTCCTACTATTCACTCCATTTCAATTTAATGAGCTTTGTGAGTTTGAAAGTTCACAAACAATATTGCCATGGCAATTACATACAATTGACATATCATTTAGATTATGATTATACGTTCTATGAATGCACACTTAAAATAAAAAATGAAAACACATGGGGAGAATAGTTTAATGTGTTGATGAAATTGGTTTTCTCTGTGGCCCTGGCACGCGTTGAAATATTTAAAAAAACATATTTAATGTTTTTCTGCCTCCAGGGTACTGGAAGTTTTATCTCAAAGGAGGTTTTGAATTCTGAAATTCTTTACTAATTTAACAAAGAACCGAATCTTTATCTGATTGTTTATTAACAATTGTAGAAAATGTTTGTCTTTATGTAGAATTTGAAAGAACATTTTTCTAGACAGGCAGTTGTTGGAGTCTATAATGAGGTTGGGGTTAATGAGCCTGCCCTGCATAATTCATATTTTTCTTGTCAGGGAGTCTCCTAGATTGTACTTAAAAATGAATACCAGTGAAGTCTGCTTTGAGTCATTGTTCATTGTTTTACTTTGGTTAAAACTCAAAGCAAAGAAATTTACAGAGAATGATATAACTTTGCACTAATAAATGATCCAAGTTTGTATCTTCTTTGGTAACACTTTACAGTAAGGGACACAGAATTTTGAGTAGTTACAAGGGAACAAGCCCTGACAGGACAGCCCTGTCTCCCAGAAATGATGTCTATGTACAACTACAGCGAATATGTTTTTAAAAGAAACGCAATGTCAATTGTGTTTTCTCTCAATATAATGTGAAAAATATGTAAGGGATAATGCCCGACGAGGTGTCCATTATTAGAAATGAATGGCCAACACTTCCAAGAAGTCTATTAATTCCTGATTATGGACACCCCGAAGGGCATTATTCATGTTTTGCAATCAAAATTTAAAGTTTACCATGAGCAATAAATCCCTGGTAACAACTGAGGGTTTGTCTAATACCTGGACAATCATTACCTTTCAATAAAGATCCTATGCAGTGATACGCCATGTGTACTGCTGGCCGTGGCCTGAAGTAATGAGTTGAGTAGTGAAATATTCACTGACAGTGTATTTTACTTGTTTTCCGAAACATTTCTTTGCGAGTCCGGTGCAGCACATAAATGTTTCATTCAGTCAAATAAATGTTATCTCTGAACATAATCCAGGCAGTGATTATGTGTATTAAGTGTTGTAAATGAGTTGTCTAGAATTTGTAGGAGACTGGGTTGATGAGGAACGAATGAGGAACTCAGTGCCGGTTAACAATTAGTTGATGAGTAAAGTTCCTATTCAAATTGGAAAGCTAATGGTTAGTCAGTGATTAGTTAACTAAGGAGTAATTAGTGAAGTGACAAATGAAGAAAGTGGTCAGTATGATCAATTCAGAGATATTCATAACCTAATCATTACTTAATGATTTATTAATATAGGGTCTCCCCATCTGTTCTCAACTAACTCATCATTATACTATATAGCCCCACGTTAGAAATGATTGGGGAAGTACTTAACAATTATTCACTTAACAAGTCGTTCATGATTCGTTACTCACTCGTTACTCAATTAACTAATCACTAACTAATCATTAGCTGTGCTATACAATTTGGGTTACTCATTAACTAATGGTTAACTAGCAGTTAGATCCTCATTTGTTTCTCATTTGTTTCCTGGTAACTCATCAAAACTTTGTGTCCCTTATTGTGAAGTGTTAGTTTCCGTTTTTGTTTCTTATCCTTTAAAGATGCAATCAATATGTTTGTAATGACAATGTAAGAAACAAAGTGAAAGGGGTTACTGGTAGTGAGAAACCTACAGATAATTTTCACGCAAATCTGCAGCTGCCCTCAGCTTTATGGAGCTTTTCAGTAATTGTTTAGTTGTCTGGCCACAACTTTACTGTTTTGGTTCACTCCTACTGCTCAGAGCAGAGGTTCCGTCCACATCAAGCAACTGTTTTCAGCAAAAAGTGCCTGTACATTACCTGCTCAGCACCAAATAGCCCACAGACACAGTTAGCGACTAGTGAACATAGTGAAGCATTTAGCAGCTAAAGGATTAGATATTTCCTTCAAGAGTTGGTAAAGACCAAAAAGAGATCTAAAAGAGAGTGAATAATGGACTTCACCAGGTGGTCAGAAACACTGTTGAATGTATTAAGCAACTGTTTACCAGCCAGATCACCATATCAACTTGTTAATGTTGTGTGCATGGTCTAAAAGAAGTTGCTGGTTTAACTCGAGACCATCCCAACCCAATCATTACATTTCCCTTTTCTATCTATCTGTTCTTTCTATCTTCTCCTATCTTTCTCACATGCAAACTTCCCTGTCTCTTTCTCTGTCTCGCTCTCTGTCTCGCTCATTCGGGCCATGTCCACATCAGAAACAATGAGTATAGTCCATGTATAATCTGCAGTTGAAACAATGGGCATATTACCAAAGCTCATTATTATGCTATGGTGATAATCAAGGGTCATAAATGTTAAGCGCTCAGCAAAGCTGAGTAATTCCAGGGTTAATTACTGGGAATGGTACAGGTATCTGATAATAAAAAAAAATATTAATGACAACATCAATAAAAGTAGAAATGCCACTTTATTGTGTCTTGCATGTCAAACAAGGACACTTAAAATCACAATGTATTTTGCTGTGCAAAACATTTTTTTTCCGAGCTGGTGGCTTCACATAGATCTCATGGCCCAAATCCACAGCTTTCATACATCTGACCTGACATGAATCAACAAAAATCCATTGGAGCAATGATTGTTACTGTACTTTTAGTAATATTATTTTATTTTTTTAATGTATGTATGCTCACCTACATGAAAGAAGGCACAAAGAAAGAAAGTTCCCTTGACGGAACAGTGAGATATGGATCTCGATGCGCTTGACATTAATGGGAATGGATCACAAGCGCTGCCTCAGAAAGAACTGTATAGACATGGCATGGTAAGATTTCTTTTTTCTTTTTTCACAGACACATTGATTGAAGCCAAGTGTATTTGAAGGCATGCAATACTCCCACATTCCTACAGAAATCAAGACAAGTATTTTTTGTTTTGCCTCACTGGAATAGTAGGGTAATTCAGGACATACAATTTTTAAACTGCAGGTATTTTGCAGCTGCTGTTATAACACACACCAGTGAGAACAATGCATCAGGCTACAGTGTTTTCTATTTAAATGTAAATATGTCTTATAATAAACAAAGTCTAATTATAGTTTTCATCTTCATTGACAGAGTACACATTGTAAGTCAAATCTCTTAATTTTCTACAAAATGTGTAGGTGTAGTTAAGAGGATGACACTTAATTTTCAAACTTACTCACTATTTAAAAAAGAAAAACCTAGTTTAATTAAAGGATGAATAGCACATTTTCTATGAAGCACTTATGTATAATGTAATACAGATATAATACATTATAATACATGAAAAATATATCTCGAGAATTGATTCAAGCATTTATGATGCATTACGATGTCTTATTAAAGTGCAAGTATGATCACTACTATTGACAAATATTTGCTTTACTTGAAGTATGAAATCTGCGAGGTAGTTTGAGTCATTTCACATATTACGCATTTTCTGTTGCTTCAAATAAACTAATAAGCAAATTACACCTCTGTTGCTCATGGCATCTACTGCAAAGTAACAAATGTAAAGATGTTACACAAGCATATATTAAAATTGATTTAATCAAAAACCAGGTGCAGTTTGGGAAGTTCTTCGAGAATCTGGGTTCTGTGGGACGAGCAGAAACAGTATTCACGGTCAGTTGGTGATGTTCTTCTAACAAGGCTGTGGCTCTGCTTGCACTGTCATGCTTCCACTTTGAATGTCTGTCATGCTCTCTCAAGGTTGTGAGTGTGGAGTGTAGGAGCAACAAACAGCATGATGGTTGTATCCGGCCCCTGTCAGAGTCTTACAGGAAACTGACTTCACTGGATATCGAACCCAAACAGCCTGACTGAACTTAAAGCAGGAACCGGGCTGTCACATTCACACCACATTCTTCATTCATTATGTGTTGCAGGGAGCAAACTGATGTTCATGACATTTTATCATAACTGGGTTAAGTGATCGAGCAATTGTGACACAATAGGCCATGTAACATCTTATGAATGTCTTATGGCTGATAATGCCTGACACCATAATGCATTATGAATGCTTGAATTATTATTCATTAGGCATGCATTATAACCAACTAAGTACATATAGTTTTATAATGCGATGTAGATATGTGCCTCATATTAGATGTAACTAAAAACACTTCAAAAAGTAAAGTAGGTTTTGATAACTTTTATTAACTTATAGTACAAAATGTATAAAAACACAATTTTGTTAGGCTAATGTTAGACATGATAGCAAGTGCAGCTCACACATTTAAAATAACATTGTAACACAAGAACACAGTTTTCAATTTTCTTGTGTATTGGTGACTGTTAAAGAGGTATTTTGGCGACTTAGCATTGCACTTCCATAAGATTGGAAAGACAGATCTTATGGAAGAAACAAATTTTAAAAAATAAATAACAAATTACATCAAAATTGGTAAAGCAGAGGTCAAGATATCCTGACTTTTTGTCATGGGTCAAGTTTCAAAAATGCTGCATCCTACCATTTAACCCAATATAAAAAAAATAACCCTGATGACATTATCGGGTATATTTTAAAAAGCTTAAATGAGCTACAGATGACATTATACAATTCTTTTGACAGGTAGCAGCACTATTCAGGTGGAGTTAACAGAGTTTACCGTTTAAAATCGGTGGAAGCCCCTTTCATTTTGTATTTTACAAGGCATGCATAGTAAGAGATAGTGGATGAAGACACTGTAACATCCCCCATTGGTTTGTGGAATTTGGTTTTGAAGCCTTGAGTTTGGCATTATAGCTGTCGCCATCTTCTGTGGCTTACATGTGTTGGCCTGCCTCAGCTCGGTTTGACTCAGCACGGCATGGTTTTGCATTTCCTTTGAAACAGGGCTACTTGTTTGAAGGTGTGTCTTTAACTGATGACGCGCTTGTCCAATGTCTATAACATTTAAAAGCAGCGGACTGATCGAGGCTGGGACATAAAAGAGCGACTGTAAAACAGTGGATAAACACAATAATAGCCGCTAACAAATCTTTGCTAATTCTTTATCAAACACATGTAATTTCCAATAACTTCTTTACAATAAAGGTCCCTTGCTAATCTATTATCTCAAGGCTCTTATTATGAAGCAGCAAAATCAGGAAATGTTGGGTTTGCACCATCAGTAACTTAACTACAAATGAAAGCGAACATGATGAAACAGTAAAACCAGTGGTTACTGGGAGTAACCCACATTCTCCCGCTGAAATAAACATGTCTTTCTAGACTCAAATCATGTCTGTGCAGGAGACTAGAGAGAAAGATGTTTTTAAAACTCTCTGTGTGTTCAGCTCTCAGTGCTTAGCTTCCAACTGAATCTCTGTGGTCTGAAGTTTAGTTTCTCTCCTGGGTCCCTGTTTATACTTTCAGATATCTGCAGTGTTTTTCCCATTAATTACCTAGACTGTGGTGGCCCACCATAGTCAAAATTGCCCTGCCAAAGTCTTATAATATAACATTAAAGATCCTGCCATTAAAGATCTTAGGCGCTCCTAAACGCTCACTACGGCCCCCACCTCCCATTCCTATCTAAGCAGGTATCAATGTTTACAACTTCAATATGAAAATGAAGTGAAACTATCCGTCTGGTCACAAAAAGAGGGGGGAAAAAACACCATGAGAGTGAATCAACTCTTAACAGCCATCAGGTAAACTTGTATTGATGTCAACAAATAAGTAACATTCATTGTTACGTGATGTGTTCGCTTGCAGTGCATCTCTCTTCTGTCTGTCTTGCTAAGCTGGGCAGTAGCCTACATCTGTTGTCTTGCTGTGTCTTGCAGCGACTTCCAGGGCTGTGTTCTGTGACTTTGTGCCTGACAAAAGCGAGAGTGAAATGCAACTATTTTGTTTGATAAACGTCAACAGCAACAGGCAACAATGACTAGCTATCTAGTCTCTCAGTCAACGTTCAGTTACAACTCTGGACTAATTCAAGATGGAAAGCAATGGATTGATACTGACTATTGACTATAGCCTAACCCCCTGACTATAGGCTTATGTTTACATTGTAAACTAGCCAAAGCCATTGTACAGCTACTATACGAGGCAGCAGAGCCAAAGCTCAGTATTATATTTTCTTATAATTTCTTATTTATGTTGATGTTAATTATGATCTAACCTCTTAATCTTGTTTTCAAAGTGCACCACATTGATGCATTTAAAGTTAAGTATACTTAAGACCGAGGGTCACCCACCATAGTCTCAGGAAATCCTGTGGGAAACAGAAAAAGCCCCATTGTTTTTTGTTGTTGTTTTTTGGAGCCCGAATTGACCATATTTGGACGAGAGAGTGGAGCTGGGGAGGATACATATTGCTATGCCACTATAATGATTGAATCGGACTAACCCAAGGATGCGCTGTGGTTGCGACTTGTTAATTTCAAGGTAGCGCCATCCTAAAGCATGCCTTAACTAATCATCTATTTTACTATAAATGGGAACCTAATTTACAAAATGAATATCATGCAGTATTAAAGAGAGACTCGAAAGTAGAGATTAAGACCGTACTCATTTGGAAACTGTTTACTGGTATAATAAATCAGGTGAGAAGTAGTGTCGTTTTCTAATAAGCTTACATACGATCAGACTGCTTTATACAACCAGTAGAGTCGCCCCCTGCTGGCCATTAAAAATAGTGCAGGTTTAAGCCCCTTCATATTGGCTTCACTTTAGATACGGAAGCTCCGTCTATCCATTATACTCTATAAATGCATGCAAAAACATGTATTTACTGGATAATACATAAAGTGTCATATTGTACTGAATACCAACAACAGAGAGGCTTTACACTTGCCAAAATTCTAATCAAATACCAGAAAGTTGATAAAAGGGGGAATGTTGCCAAAAATAAATAAATAAAAAGCTAATGCGGTCTTTGATATCCACTGAAGCATGAAGTGGGCAGCATTTTTTTGCTGCTTATTATGCTGCAGCTGTCAAAGCTGCTTCTTCAGTCCAAACTGGATTGAATTTTTTTTTTTTTTTTTTTAACCTCTGGGCCTTGGAAACAGACCAAGCAATACCAGTGACAGAAGTAGAGCAGAACATTACACCAATGAGTGAGAAAAAGTGGAAAGCTAAGAGGTGACAGTTTAGCTAGAAAGCTTAGGAAGATGAAGCATAGGTAAGAAAGACGGGGAGAGGCAGACAGCAACAGAGAAAGAGGAGACATCCATACAAGCTGCCCAGTTTGGCTTTTGTTTAGAGAATTAAGAAACAAGAAATCAATAGTGGCAGCCACAAAGGCAGTATAAATAATTGTGGCTTTACAGTGTAGCACAGCAAACAATGATTTCACATTAAAAAGGAAAATGCTGTTTGGTGGGGAGGGGATAGATGCCATCGTCCCTGTGGCCTGGTTGTGAAATGAGAAATAGACATAGAATGGTCAATGCTTCTGCTGATGGTTACTTATGGTGCAAGTAGTTGAAACATGAGTGTGCCGTTTGCCCTGTGGCTTCAACTCATGAGGATCTAAATGTGAAATTAATATTATTATGTGCAAGTTTGAGCAGTGTTGCAAAGAAAACCTTAAATGTTGTCCAGAAAGCTTTCAAGATATGTGCAACCAGTAAAGAGTTTTCGGCAAAGTCTTGAACCATTTTAGTAAAGGTTGTAAGGTTGATTTAGTCCATGGTAAATAATGGCTGACGATATAATACAATAGCTCCATATACTAAGGAGTTAAATTGCAAAATGATATATCCATCACTGAAAAATGAATTCAAAGAAGAAAATTATATCAGATGAGTTTTATCATTATATTTTTGTGAAACTAGGCTTATTATTTTGACCCTCTCTTCTTGTCATCCATTACAGGCCCTATCACTGCAATACAAACCTCGCAATTCATCAGTTATTCTTCCCTGAAGTCTAATCCTCTCCACTGGTTTACCTCACTCTGTTGAAGTCATTCAGTAACTGTGGAAAAGTGTGCAGTCAGCTTCCTCCTTTAAAGGTCACATGGAGAGAGAAAAAAAATGTCCGACTGACAGTAATTGCTACAATAAGATTGGATCTTCCACCGTTGCTGGTAATTTCCTCTTAAATCTGACCAAATGTCAGCAGCACGTCTGTTTGAGGCTCCTGCAGCGTAGAGTCAGTTTGTGGTTGGTAATGATGGTTGGATTAGCTATGGTATGAGCGGGAATAGGCCTCATGAATCTTTGTGCATACTGCACACTCGGAGAATATTAAAGAATGCATGTCAACTCATGATGCATGCTAATAACACAGATAACATAAGCAGAAATGCATGCTATTAAATCCATTCGAAAGTGATTATCGAATGATATAGTTCAATAATTTATTTCTCTTCATAACATGCTTAGTTTTAGCAGTTTGCAGAGATAAAGTGCCCACAAGTCAAAGCGACTAATTAGCTGGGACAATGGTTTCCCCATCTTACTTGCTTTAGAGGAGATGCACATGTTCTACTCATTTAATGTCATTCTTGCATTTTGTTTTGGGTGGTCTATGCCAAAACAGGAAGTTACCACAGTTCCTTATGCTCCCTGGTCTCCTGAGGCAAATATCTGGTAGGCTACTTCTCCTCCACCCCTCACATGACACATGGACATTTGATCCGCTGTTATAGATTAAAAAACATTGATTGTAGCTGCTTTAATGGTAAGGACAACGTTTAAAAAGTTTTCTCAAACTTCACATTGTGTGGAACAAACTCACAGACATATAGGGACTTTTAATTATCGTTGCACACCAGATTGTTATCCAGAACAGAGGGAATGACAGGAACTTTCTCTTCTTGCTCTCACTGCCCTGAACACAGAGCAACCTGACTCTCCACCAGAGATTGTTGCTTTTGATATGATTTAAGCAGCAATTTTAATCTACATGTTTCCTTATAATTTCATGACTCATGACTCAAACTGTAATTGTCTGTACTTTCTCAATGTGACATAATCTGCAGGCCACTTGAGTAAATTAAATTTTACCATAAATGACACCTTTAACTCATACATTGTATTTACCCATAAATATAATGTATGAGTAAAATGACACAACCTTTTACTTATTCATTCTATTTATGGGTAAATTTATATTTATGACTATATATGACACATAGTAAATGAGGAAGAAACATCCCCTGTGCTTAAATGGATGCAAAGCATTCAATATGATAAAAGACATGCTTTCAAGTGCTTATCAGATTTGATAAGACCTTACCAGAAAACTGGGTAACATCAGCACTAGGAAATAGATTATGACACTTAAGAGACTGAAACTGATCCTGTCATCTTCCATCACATTAACTGTATAACTGAGATCATTCTTTCTCTAATATCTGATTCAAGCTAGTGCCTCTGTTTTGAAGTCAGCGCTTTTCTCAGTTGTGCCTACTCACCGAAAGAACAAACTGATGGTTTCGAGAGTGTGTTTGGGGAGAGAGAAAGAGGAAATACAAACGGTCGAGACATGGCACAGATAGAGTAACAAGACAGACAAGGTACTTAACAAAGCAAAATCCAATACAAGGATAACTGATGTTAGCCAATCAAGGTGGTGAGAATGGCAGGCTTCCTTGTTTGTTGAGCTGTAAGGAGATTACTTCACACTGGCCACAACATCTTATCCCCTAAATCCCTCTCTAGAATTAGGCAGCCTCCAGCAAATACAGATCTCGTGCTCCTTGTTGCCACCCAATCCTGGCACTGTGCTTCATCCTGTGTGTCAGGATATAATCAAGACAACAAAAAACACAATAGAGTACAGACACTGACAAATAAAACAAAGAGAGGGCTCCAAAAAGCCTGAGGGAGACTTAAAAGATCAAACAAAAACAAAAAAATTTATTCCAGCCAAATTCAGGAGAATGTCAAGAAAATATGTACTAAAAATCAAACAAATATCAATTTGTCTTGGAGATCTCCTGCGATACCATCTGCATGTGAGATGACCCAATAAGAAACTTTGACAAACAAATCTAAACAGGGTGTGAAATGAGAATGATAAAGGGACACACAGGGCAAGCTTTAAAAGTGTTGAATGCCATCTGTAACGACGCAGTGTTGTTTTTAAGTTTCAACCACCTTGATAAAGGAGAAAGTTCCTCAGATTTAGGCGCCAACTTCAACATGGCTCAGTTTGGGCAAAGAGGAGTGCGAGAGATTACGCTCAGGCTGGCGGTCGGCCAACTTCAACGTTTGAAGAAGCCTTTTGATCATGGCTACATATGTTTTCTTTTCTCACAACATTAATTAGTGTAGCCAGCCCACAACACTCATCGCTGGCATCAGAAGCCTCTTCAGTTAAAATTCTCTTATTAGTGAGCAAACATGTTCTCTCTCTCTCTCTCTCTCTCTCTCTCTCTCTCTCTCACACACACACACACACACACACACACACACACACACA
>JBBPCS010000049.1:128914-147614 GCA_037974645.1 Hollardia meadi | reverse complement strand
TCTATCTATCTATCTATCTATCTATCTATCTATCTATCTATCTATCTATCTATCTATCTACCTATCTATCTATCTATAATATGAAATAAATTGTCTGACTGAAACACCAATTGAGAATAAGAATAAAGAATATGACTTTGGCATTTTAACAGGTGTCATGTTACATTACAGTAAGAAAAGCATGTGATAATGCCATTACACATTATTATTTTATTATTAACTACAAGTTAAATCACTTCATCTGTTGCTCACAATGTTTGATGTGACTGATCCAATACCAGACATTTAATCAATGTTTTAATTTTTTTAAATGTTTTCTTTTTTTTACACTGTCCACACTTTTGTGACAGTTTTAGTTTTCAATGGAAAACTCTGAAACACTTTCTCTTCTCTGACTTTACCTAACCTGGCTTCATTCACAATGCCTCTTTGATAAGGATACATGACACCCCTGCATGTGTGTGTGTGTGCGCACACATTTACATTCCGTTTCTTCTCCGGCCCTCAAGGTCTCTCCCTGTCAAAGAACATTTCACACTGTAATGTTCTCCTTTCTGTTAATTTTCCTAGCCATTTTTATATCAGTGTATTATTACATTTTATTATACATTATACATATGTCTCCACTTCATTAATTGCATTGAAAACTCAAGCTCCTGCTTTGTTGACCCAAGCATCCCCCTGCATATTCCTGTGTATAAGCTTTGGCAGAGTTATAGTTGCAGACTGTTATAGACTTGAGAAGGGACTGAGCAAAATACGAGCTATGACCTAAAATCAAAGGTAGGAACAACTTCAATAATTTACCCTTTGATGAGTGTGCAGAGTGTAGTATGATATATTCTCAGTGATACACAGAAATAAGTAGAAGGTTTGCAAAACAATTATTATTGTATTATTGTAAATAAATATACAATAATGCTGTAAGACTTTTTCATTAACTGTTATGATTCAATTTCTGTGTTTGTGCACTTCATCTAAAAGATGATATCTACTATATAAAACAAGTTTTTCTTTCTAATTCACTAATAACACAGACTTCCTGCTGTGGCTACAGTGTGTAAGAAAATGTGAATAGTTACAGCAGACAGACAGCCTCGCTTACTCATAGTAATCTGCTAACACAAGAACACATTGGCATATGAACTCAGTAACCCTGAGAACAAGAACTTCTGACCAATAACTGAGTGCAAGTTTCAGACAAGTTCACTGGGGCTTAGGATCTGGCTAAGTGCATTTACAGCAACAACTTCAGCCTTGGTGAGCCTGTGTACTTTCACATGCTGCTTTTCAGCTAATTTAGGAAGGAAATATCCCCCAATAATGAGACAATAATCTGTGAGAATGCAAGAATCAGTCATAGATTGTACTTATTACTTTGTATTGTGATATTCCAGTTTAACACAGAAACTTTATCACCACTGAAATATCAAACTCACATAAAGCTGAACTGCCAGAAAGAATTAAAATGTTCAGAATTGTAAACAATTACAGCAACAGAGTTTGGAGTGGATTATACTGTATAAAATGGCAAAATTCTAATGATCTAAAGGACATCATGGTGAATTTTGCAAGACAACAACGGTAAAAAGTACTCTAATGATAAATAACTAAAAACGGCCTAATTTCATATCAATATATTTAATATATTAATATTTTATTTCTTTGCATTATTGTAGCCCTGGTAACGACCAAACTTCACTCAATACATTTGTAAATAACCCCACAAGAAGGCCTTTTTTCCCCACATATTTTTAGGTCTATAGGTTTATCAAATGTTGCAATGAAGTGTATGGTTGGTGAGATGTGTGGGCAGTGATTTCATTACATTCAGATGTTGTTTGCAAAAGAAAAGAAAAGAAAAAAAGACTTAAGAGGTTCTCTTCTCTATAGCTGTTGGGACATCTGGGCTGCCTGGTTCAGTGTTGTGCAAAACACAGTAATGATTTGATCTTCAATATTTTAAGGGGGGTAAAAAAAATTAATATGCATATATACAGTATACAGTGAAAGACAGGAGGGGGAACCTGTAGCTACACATGTCATTCAGCCTGTGGGTGGCGATAGCAACTCGTGGCGGATGCGCTCGGGTCACGACGTCACTTCCACCAACAACAAATGTCGCGAGGTAGTCGGCCGGGAAGAACCACGGGGAGTTGTGACTGTCAGAAGCTTTGAGTGAAAACCGAAAGGGCAGTTTCAGCATGAATACCACCCTGAAGCACTGGAAGGAGGCGGCCACTCTTATTTTAGCCGCAGGCCACAGGCTCGGCGCGGACGGTTTATTGTCAAGAACACCGCTGACAGCCGCTTCCGGCTCACCGCTGGGCAGCAGCCGAGGACGGTCGCACCTGCCGCCGCACAAGCCCTGCTTTGATTACGACGTGTTGATGCTTAAACGCAGCAGTAAAAGCGGATTCATGCCCAATGCTTATGTGTTTCCCGGCGGTATGGTCGACTCCTCGGACTTTTCGAGTGAATGGCTGGACATTTTCAAATATTTCAGCAACTCTCCCAATTTTGGTTTGAGGAGTGTCAAGCAGCTGGCGGAGACTAGACCTCCAATCTTCGCCACGGACCGACTGAAACTGGGCTCTCCTATCCCGGGGGAGGTCGCCTTCCGGATCTGCGCCTTGAGGGAGACGTTTGAGGAGTCTGGTGTGCTCCTGGTGGTGTCTAAACCGAAGGAGAGCGGTTTGTTTAAAAGCATAGACGACAGGTGTACCGCACAACAACAACAAGTGCTACATAACAAAGTAAACGACCTGTGCAGTACTGAACTCTCCAAGTGGAGGACTCTGGTAAACCAGGACCCGTCCAACTTCATCAGGATGTGCAGGGAGTTGGAGGTGTTGCCCAACATCTGGGCTTTACATGAGTGGAGCAACTGGCTGACTCCCGTGGGCCGATATGGTGTGAAGAGGTTTGACACAGCTTTCTTCATCTGCTGCCTGCAGGAGATCCCACACACACTTCATGATGAAAAGGAAATAGTGCGCTTTCAGGTGATAAATCAAACCACACAACACAGTCAATAAAATAAAATAATATTTGGATAGGTAAGTGTGCTGTCTAACAAAGATGTAATCAGTGGAGCTGAACTATTCTATATCGATATCTCCAAAACTGAGCAACTCACCAAAACATTTGAGATGATTTTGGGGTGAACTGTCCCTTTAAAAGATCGAATAATTGGTTTATTATTAGAATAATCCATAACTAATACTAGAATGGCACAAATTAGAGCGCATACCTCCGCCAAGGCCCAACAGTCCCCTTAAATTAAGCTGAATCAAGCCTTATAGCTAAGCCACCAAAACAATGCAGGTGAAATCATAATCTCCATTGCATAAGAATAATGGGTTGATGAAATAGAGAAAGCAAATTACACTAAGAACAGCATTTATTCACAGCACAAAATCACACTAATGAGAAACAAAATTACACCAAATAAATCCGGATTTTTATTTGGATCCACACCAAATTGTAGATACCCTCATAGATACCCACCTCCTGCATATGCCTGAATTTTCTCATCAAGAGTAATGCATTATTCGCTGAGAAATAAAATGCAGAAGTAAAATGCTTTTTGCATGTTTGTTTTTGGGAGTTTAAAAGTGGCCTTGGATAGGTGGATAGAATCAGATGTGTTCTTGTTAAAGGTTACCAGTTGTCCAGTGCCAAGAGGACAGATTTGGTTGAGCCAGAGGTGCAGCTAATCCAAGGGAATAATAGTAGTTGGTGTAAAACATAAACCATGAAGGAGAACTGACAGTATCAATTTCCCAAATTACTCCATCTAGTTTAATGATTATTAAATTATTATGTAATGTAAGGATCTGAGAGGTGTAGCCATTGCCGAAGCACATTACATGCTGTGTTTCTTCTAATACCTCCTAGATTTTGGCTCTAAAATAATTCAGTTAGTTGGTAGGGCTAGACAAGAGGTAGGCGCCTATAGGATGTTTTACAAATTGTTGGTGGAATTCGGCTCCGATAGTTGCACAACCGCCACCAGTCAAATTCTCAACTGGAATTGCTGACTTAGAGGGAAAATAATAGCTCAAAAAATAACCTTGAATTTATTTATTTTTTTGCGGTTAGTTTGATCAGTTCCGGTTTTATTTTTTAATTACTTTGAGTTGAATGTTCAGTTCCAGATTTATATATTATTAATATGACTTTGGCTCAGATGTTCATTTTAACAGTTATGCAGTTTCGTGTGGTGATACTGGCCAATTAGTCTGCTATTAGCTTTTTCCTACGTCAAACTCTCGTAATAAACTTAATATAACGACCTTCAAAAATCCACTGTTGGTCAACTCATAGTAGTTGGCAACGTTATACCGTGGCCTAAGTAACAGGAGTTTTGGGTTTTTCTTACACTTGGATGGGCAAACTGTCCTGTTTCAATCAATATAAACAGTAAGTTTACTTCTGTGAAAAATAAATTGTTCAGTGACTGTGAAAGCAGAGGTACAAGGCACTGTTCAGTACATAACTTACACAAACCACCAACAAGTCAGAAAGATCATAGTGGTTTTTACTGAGTCAATTACATAAATATTGTGCAGTGTTCCTTCCTAATTACAGCAGTGGCTCTGTCTGGGGGGGGGGGGGGGTCTTTTCCATAACAAACACTGACCATGTTTATGGATACTACAGTATTTAGTGCCATTTGATGTACCAAACTAAAGGAAATAAAACACACTTGTGCACTTGTTGAACACTACCTCTCTCTGTGTGTGTCTCAGTGGTCCACACCCTCAGAGGTCCTTCAGAGCTACCAGGCTCAGGAGTTGTGGATTGCCCCTCCACAGTTTTATGAGCTTAGCCGCATGTGCCGCTTCCCTTTGCTGAACGACCTCCACAACTTCTCCAGCCAGCGGGCCACAGAGGGCTGCGAACAGTGGATGCCCATTGTCACAAAAAATGAAGACAACATACTGGTATCACTGCTGCCAGGTGCTGATTGTTTATCTCATCTAATTCACATCCAAATCACTACAGAAGCATTCCAATTTGATGTTCCAATAAGTTAATTATATATTTTGTGAAACTTTATACTATAATGAATGTTATGTGATATTCTATATTTCTCTTATTAATCCATGAAAAGCCCAAAACCAACAACCTACTCATAGATATATATACATAGATGCCGCATTGGCTGCTTCGGCTAATTCTCACGATACGTCAATGTCTCCGCCATATTGGAAAGGTCAAGACTGCCCTGTGATAAATACAAGTAAATGAGGGAGCTGCCGATTTAATGGATAAAATGCACCATAAGGTTTTCATATCTCCATGGTGTAAAAACCTTTTTTTGTTTTGTTTTCAGCTACTTAAAATCGTAGCAGTTAGGCCATAGTCACTGCTAGATGCTCAAGAGAGGAATGTGTATTAATGTTATAGGCTGATTGAATTACTTACGTGGTAAGAAATGAGGAAATATGAAATCATAAGGAATTGTAAAAAAAAAAAAAAAAAATGTTTAAAAACCACACGCTTTTGAAGCAGGATTGAGCTTATTTTCCTTGGTTAATAGTTGTGGAGATGTAACTTACTCTCTATATAATATAAATTAATATACAGTTTTTACAATTCCTTATGATGTTGAATTATTTTATAGCACCTAGGTAATTCACTTCATGTAAACCTGACACAGATTCTTAATAACTGCAGAAAACTTTTTTTGTACTCCATGTAGATCATAAACTCTTGACTATAAAAGGAACTCTTTGAAATTGGTTGAAAAATGTGAACATTATGTATACGTTTGCTTTTCATCCAGAAAACCCACAGCTCCCCTATTTACTCATATTTGTTCACAGACCAGTCCTGACCTTACCAATATAGCTGTGACATTGATGTACGATCAGCAGCCAATGAGGTATCTATGTTTTTATGTCTATGATCCTACTAACAAAGTATTGTTTGTGTAGTCCAAGTCCAATATATCATTACTTTTCTGTACCATAGAGCTCCATTGTTGTCCAAAAACAGTGGGTGACACTGTGGTTTATTTTGAATCAGTCCCACACACTCCACCCTGAGGCCGTAAATACTGACTAGCGCACCAAACCAACTGCTGAAAATAGTCCCCAACAATTGCAAATCAGTAGGAAGGAATGGGCTTTGGGCTGAGAGCCACAGACGGGGTGAAAACAATGGAAAGAGAAGAAAGTGACTACGAGACTGTTGGTTTTGCTCTTTTCATGGGATTTGTTGAAAGTGACAAAATAAAGAATATAATCAACCTCCTCTTTTCAAGAGTTGGCCACGGTGAAAAACAAACAGGTCGAGGTTGGTTGAGTAGTAGTGATTTAATTCTGGCTGCTGGGAAGAAGCTATTGTTGCTGGTTGTTACAGCTGACACAACACTGCTCCCCAGCTGACAGGACATCTGCTTCACAGCTCTTTATCAGACACTGTTACCCACTCATTTTCTAGCTTATAAGGATAACAGCAAACAGGAACATGAATGCTTGGATCACCCATCTTGGTCTTTTGTTTCCTCTTGCTTTCTTTCCAGGTGACAAACTTTATCCGTTGGACACTTTAGGAGAGGCTGAGGAGAATACGAGCACAGACCGTCAGCTGGAGCATTTTCAGGATTCTGGACTACACCGCATGCTGATTTTAGATTCATACACTATAAATCTACAGATCACCATCGCACCCAAGTACAATCATCTGCTCCCTGTTGTAGGGCAAGCCTTCCCAAATGACTTGAACAGTCAGCTTTGACTTGCCGCACCTGCTGTATCAGCCCCACAACTCCTCTGCCTATGACTTTATCAAAAGTCTGTTTCACAGCAGACATTCTGACTTGTCATTATAGGAAAAGCACAGGTGTTACTGATAACATTAACAATGGCTCTTTTATACATGTGTCACAGGAAAGCGACGGTCATACCCCAAAGTGACATTCGCTCATGCAGGGAACCTCTCTATTTTCCTCTCCATCGTTCTGTTTACTAACACCTTTTGTTCAATAAAAAGTTATTGAAGAGAGAAAAAGCTGTCTGCACTTACAAGCTTGCTAACAGTCAGTTAGCAAACTTATTGCTTAGCTCTGTCGCTAACGAGACGAGAGGTTTACACGGATTATTCAAAAAAGATGTATTTGTACCACTGACTCCTGTCTCAAACCAGTGTTATTTTGTTGAAGAGTTTTTACTCCAACAGAGGAGGTTGAATAAAAATAAAAGTGCTCAAAGGTCAGCACTGTCTAGATGGCTTCCTTTTGGTCCACAGAGCAAATGGTAACGAAGTTGAACTCTACGCGGACCATTTGCGTGGATTCATCCTGGTGTGTCAAGGCTTTAAGCGGTGTGACCGTGAGCCAGCATGTACATCACCAGAACCCTGGAACTGATGCAGCTAAATGGAATTCAGCCATCGTTCATTTCAGTATTTGCACCTTTGCTTTTCCTACTGTGACATGTCAAAATATCGTCAGTGGAGAAGGCTTATTGTATCCTTGTCAATGACAAGCCTGGATTTGTTTTCTTGGTGGAAAACATTGGTCTTAGTCTGACTGTACAGTATTAATTACTGTTAAGGTTTGCTTGTCCTTTTTTTTTTCTTCCATTGGACTGTCATATCACAGTCATTGCCATCAGATCTAGAAGGTCTGTCCTTCCACCAGCTTTTTGTGATTGCTAATAGCCTTATTGACTTAAGATTTCTACCCTCCATAAAGACCTTGTCTTAATATTTTAGTTTGTGTGTTTGTTATAGTTGAATCAAAGTACAATATGATATCTGCATTTGATGAAAGTACCTAAGTTTTAAGAAAAAAAATCTCATCAGATTTTCAATCCAAGACTGCACAGATAGAACATTATTACAAACCAGCACTGTATGCAGATTGTTCATTTTTTTAAAAAGAAAAGACAATAATTATCCCGTTTTGTGTGCCTTTTTTGCTTTTTGCTGTGGTATTGAAAGGTATCAAGTATCGGGGTTTTTTTTATACTTGTATCAAAGTTTAAATTTCCAGTATCATGGCAACCTTAGCATGTGTTATGATGGTAGCTCTCAGGTGTGCATACTGTATGTTAGTGGTGTGGGCACTGCAGGGCTTCCACCCTTTTTCCTTTGGGCGTCTTCCCTGCTCAGCAGTGTCCTTCATGGCAAACTGATAACTCATAAGGAATAATCTCTGTCAAATGGTCTGTACCCTGTGTCTGACATTTATGAATTACTTATTAAACAGATCAATTTATTCATTATTAATTTATGTTTTTACCTCCTCAACCATCACTCTGGCCCCATATAGTCCAATAGTGCTCATAAACAGGTGTCTGGGTTTTGGGGTTTTTTTTGTATCTGGGCTTCTATCTACTTTTAAAAACAACTGGTCAGTGTTGATCTTCAAATGTTAAAATATATATATATATTTTTTTTTTCACTATAAATGGTTTTACAACAGCATAATACATTTTTAAAAGCTAACAAATTATGTATTTAAGGAGCACAACTTACGGGCTATAATTCCTCATCTTTTTGCACTTTAGATGTGACAGACCTGTGGGCTGCTGCAATGCGCAAAATTAGTGGGGAGAGAGTGAATAAATGGCATCAAAAAGATAAAATATGCATACAGGAAAATATAGGAGGGGGTGAAAAGAGTGTCGACATCAAAGAAAATCTTTGTGTATTATAATGTAGCCAGGAAGGTTGCCCTTATGTCACTGCTGATAGAAGCATTTTCTTTTAACATGATGAGGCACACTAGAACAGGTCAGCACCACTCAGTCTGACACCGCTGTTCAGCGCTGCCCTAACACCACACATCTTCTGTTTCAGAGTGCTGTGTGTGTGGGATGGCGGAGGCAGAAAGGTGCTGAGTTGAAATAACACTGCTCGACCTTCGGTGCTGTTTTCGTTGGAGAGTGTGTCGAGGGTTTCTATGGCAACTCACAGCCTTGGAAACCCACCATCTTCGTCCAGATGAGGTGATGATGCAGCGGCCTGTCTCTGCCGAGTGAGTTGCTCGCCTCTCTGTGAACCAATCCAAGTAGTTCATTTGTTTCCAAGCGACGGAGCGGAGCAGATGATGTTGCAAAAATGTCATGCCTTAAGTGAAAATAAAATGCCTCCAGACTGCTGCAGAGAAAGTTGATTTTACTCACCTGTGAAGGGTCAGTCTTTAAACCAAATGAAGCACAAACTCGAACACTTTGATGGCGTGGCTATTTTGAGAAGCAGCTTGCATAACAGAGATTGCAGCAAAGTACTTTTTTTTAACATGCCTGAAAGTTGCACCAGTGTGAACTTTTGAATGAACATTCCATCTCCTCTTGAAACGTGAGGAACACATTTTAAAGTGCAGTGTTTCAAGAGGCTTCATCTCGTCCACTATTTAAATCCCCTTCCTTTCCTCATCCCCATGTTTAATTAAAAACCTTTATATTTTTGGATCTGCAGATGACAATGTTAAGTCTGTCATCAATTGCAAGAGGTTCTTGACTCACTGTTAGCAGAGCTTAGTGCCTCTGCGAGATGACAACAAGGATAAACAAGATATCAGTTGCTATGTGAATTGGGTGTGAGTGTAGTATGCCACTGATTTTCACACATCAAAGTCTTGGCCAAAAAAAATACTCTTGGCTTGGTGGCCTCTGTGCTTTTAGGAGTCAAGTTATCTTGCATTTCAGATTTTTTTTTTCTTCTGTTTTTACAAGGTTCTATTAATGTTTCTCCACAAGTTTCTAACCTCAAGAGGCTGAGAAGGCACAGACAGCTTGGAACAAGAGGTAAAACACGGTGGGAAACAGGAAAAGGCATTCAAGTAGTCTGCTGAATAAACATTTAATGTCCCAAATGGTCGCTATCTTAATCTGCAACTTGAATATTTTACACTTGCCAAGTTTTTTTTAGTTTTTTTTTTTTTAATAAAAGAAAAAAAAATATTGTGTTGCAATTCCACTACCCCCATAAATAGTCAGGCTTCTGCTCAGAAGAGGAAGTTGGCTGTAATTACTTTTGATCCTTTGAGATTATTAAATACACAAAGCCTGCAACTAAGTCTGAATGGTATTTAAATGCCAGGTGTGTATTTACCACATACAATTATTGGAGAACCTCTTCAAGGATGGGGGAGGTGATCGTTATGGTCCATTTAGAGCTCATTTGATGTGTAACTGTTGAGCTCTAAGCAATTATAACAGACTTTTTATTAGGATTCACAATGGAGCAATAATTAAACAAATTAGTACGAATTGTTAATGTTCCCACAACTGTACTGCAGATGATAATAGACATCATTTATCCAGAGGTCACTGTGTTGTATGAAAGAACCTCCGCTTAGTGACAAACAAGCTGATGTCAAAGGATCGTTTTCAATCAGGAATAGAGGAGCGGCACAGAACCCTAACAGTAACACCTCAGCATTTATAATGAAACACTTCTGTTTAATTATCTCACTTCATCATTTTAAACCTCAAAAGAGTTCCATATAACATCTTCTCTATATGTGTTTTAATTCAACCCCTGAACAATAAACTATTCAACTTATTGAGAATGTAACAGCATTATTAATTTAATCATAGTGTTATGAGCTTTACTGTCTGATTACTGTGACCAGAGGTCACAAAAGGTCCTCAAATTTTTTCATTAGTTGAAAGGAAGGATGGAGTAAATTAAAGGGAAACAAAGTGAATCTGGAACAAAGTTATCTGCAAACTTAAATTGCATCTTTTAAGCTCAGCCTTTCTAAACTCCTAAACATGTCATTCTCCATCACAGAGCATTATATCATTTCATATTCTGGCTACTTATTTCATAAAAATCACACAAGGTTTGCTAAGTTAAGTCAGACTTGTGTTGAACATTTCTCTGCTGTGTTTTTAGCTGAAAGATTTCTGACTTGAAATGTATGGCCCAGGACAACTGTCCCACCACCCAACCCTCCGTCAGCTAACCCCCATGTAGAGGCTTTGGCTCCGAACAGTCATCTGCCTTCACCTATATGTACCACTCCACAAATACCTTCAAAGACTTACAGCTAAAACCATTAGGGAATTAAAGCATCTGTGTTAGTCTCCTTTCCTTTTAAACACTATTTTAACACAAAGGTGCTTACGTAGCCTATAATAATCCTCTGCTCAAAGTAGCATCTGATGTATGTAATGGGCTCATTTAAAAACCATTAGCTTTAACTCAGAAGCCTCACACATAAATAGAAATGTGACATTCAATTCATGCATTGCTGTGCAAACAAAGACTGCCTGTGAAACAACTGGGAGTACTGGTTTGTGCAAACTGCAAGCACATTTTCAAGTATATTTCCAGATTTTATTATAATAAATATACTTATGTATGTACATTATCTGACACAGCAATGTACAAACCAATCTATTCACACGTTGCGATATATACATTCAACACTGTTTGCAAGAAAAAAGCCTGAACTTAAAACAGGCTTACAGTGAATGGGTGCATTATCAAAAGACTGTGGGCTGTCTGTCAGGTCCCAAGGCTGTCATGAAGCACATTATCATTCAATGCAGTGAAGTAAGACTACAATCTGGCAGTACAGATGTTCTCATGTAGCCTATTAAAATGGTGCTAACAGGAGCGTGGAACAGTGCAGGTTTGATCACATCCAACCTGTGTGATGTGCGGAGCTCAAATGTCGCCTAACACTGGCTCTATTAGTTTCCATACAACATGACCCTACTTCTCTGACTAGATGGGGCCCCTGCTCACTATCTGACTTTGCCGGATTGGAATTCATAAACTGAAAGCATCAATCAGCAGAACATCAAGGGGAATACTTAACAGTCGGCTACATTTACGCTTGAGCTTTTCCACTAATCCACTTGGATTACGTGTTGTTTGCATCATCCTGATGGCCAGACGCTGTCACGTAATTTCGCGACTTTTTTTCCCCCTCTCTTCCAAAAATACCACGACCCCTTGGCCCCTCAAAATAGGCTACTTAACCTCAAATTGTGCCCGCTGTCCATTCCCTCCGATTGACACACGCACGCACGCGCGCGCGCGAACACACGCACACACACACTGTTCTACATTTTATCTAGTGCAATTCCCTCAACTCCACTGAATACATTCACAAAACTTCGTGTGATCGCAATTTCCAGCCCATCATGCCCACAAAAAGCTCTTTCTCTCTCTCTGGTGTAGCTGTTGGTTCTGAACCACGGTGGCGCACCCGGGGGCCGCCTCGCGGGGTGTCCATCGGGGTGCGCCGTCGGTTCGACAGTTCAGGACATATTGATGACCAAATATCCCAGAACCACGGCGACCGTGATGATGACGAAGAAGACGACCACCGCGCAGATTGAGGCAAAGCCAGCATCCCTGTTGCTTCCTCCCTCTTCTTCTTTGGGCTCCTCTTCGCAGATGGAGATGACACCCACGGAGGAGTTCCCGACGCTCATGTTGGACTTGAGCTCCGCGCCCGCCTCCTGCTTCGCCTCCACCGCCCACGGCGCCACCTGCACCTTCATCTCCATCTCCTCCATCATCTGGCTCACCTGGGTGATCTCGGACTGCAGGTCCCGGAGGTCAGCCGTGTCGATGTTGCTGTCCGCCTCATACTTCATGTTCTGCACACTCATGGCCCGAGCCGCCACGGTGTTGGTGCTGCCGGTCATTCCCGTCTGGATGAGGTGTCTGGTCGGCACCTTGAGGGGGAAATCCTGCCCTATCTCCAGGGACCTTTTCATGTCTACCTCCAGGAGCTCCATGCTGCTGGAGAACAGCACCCACAGGCGCTCGTACTCGGTCCGGTCCTCTTTGCTGATGGTCTTGTCTTTGAGCAGAGAGGTCAGCTTAGTCCTGTTGGCCAAGGCCAGCTCCTGGGCCTTTTTGCGGGTCTTCTTCAGCTCCTCTCGCAGGTTCTGCGAGTCCGAGGTGCTTCCCAGGGCGATGACCAAATGCCTGTAGCAAGCGGTCACTTTGTTCAAAGCGTCCAGCATTGTTTTGCACTCCTCTTTCCCCATGATCGATTGAAAAAAAAAATCTCCACGCCAAAAATATGAATTAATAACCAAAAGAAGCTTAAATGGCGAGCTGTTCGTGACGGTGCTTCAGCCACTGTCCTTAGTTTCCACAGTGCACCTCCAGCTCTACAAATCCCCTCAACGCACTAGTCAGAGCAAATTCCTCTCTATCCATGCTCCTTCCTGTCTGCAAGCAGGCACAGAGAGCGGCTTAGAAATTAATGCCTCCGTAAATGGCTTTACGCTACCTTTGCGCTTCCCCACTCGAGATCAAACAGCGCCGGAGCACCTCTCTCGTATGGCGCGGGTGCTGAATGGACGTGAAAACAATCCAACCTCCCTCTTTTTTTTCTTTTTTTGATGAGATTCAGATGCAGCTACAGGTGTCCTCCGTCCGCCGAGCTGCCGTTTGTGAAGAGAGAATACAGAGCCTTTCCAGCCAGCATCTTAAAATAAGTCCGATGTCCAATGAGATGCGCGGCTGGGGAGATGGGGATCTTTAGGAGGAATAAAAAGAGAAAGCGGCGTCAAAGCGTCCATAGCAGGGAGCCAAAGGAGCCATTGTGTTTTGGTTTTGCTTTTGTTTATCTGTAGGAGGGTATAGCTCTCATCTTCTGCACCCAATCGATGATGTTTAAATAGGCCTACCAGTAAGCGCCTTCCTCGGTCACATGTGCGCACTAAACACGGCCATGCAGACAGAGAAGTGAAGCAGCTGCGCTCCCATTGGTTTGCTCGCGCAGGGGTCTTGTTCAAATGCATCTCGCCATTGGCTGCTCTGTCCTCGGTGTGGGCGGGGCTGCGGTATCTGTCAGCGTGGATGTCAAATCGCAAAGCCCTAGCCTGTATGTCATTTATCATCAGCATCCCTGAATATGATGTCAGCTGCATCTCCTTAGACAAGTCAAACAGTGGCTGATGACTGACAGGCTTGTCAGCATTACGTGTGTTTACCTTTGCACGTGAAAACAGTACTGTGAGAGCAAAGTTGTACACACTTTTCCTGGTGACACCAGGAAACCTTATTGAAGATCTACATCGCATTTACAGATTACAGACTGTGTCAGTTGTGTGCAAAAGTGACAGCCCAAGTGTTTACTTCTTCTCTGCTTGTTTGGTTGCATGCCTTGCAGCCAATTAGACCCACACAGTTTACGATGCTGCTTGCACACAGTATCGGTTGGATAATGTGTAGTTTGCCTAGTTGGCCCCCGCTGTGTTGAGAGGTGAGAGGCAGATAAGGCGGTGTGGTGTTTGCTTGGTTTGCTCTTTTTGCATTATTGAAGCGGATGGGGCCTAACGATCCGTTGACTGCAGTGTAAATCTAATGGACCGAAGTCCAAAGGATGCCCGAGGAACTCGGGGTGAGGTTCACCTTTAGCTTTACATAAGATGGCATGGGTTTTAATTTCTTCTATTCCATTTATTCTTGGTTTGCTCACATCAGATTCACTCACTCATTGAAACGTCATGCATATCCCTCATGTTTGATGTGTTATTACCTATGCACTAAAATCTATAACTCCCCAGCTCATGATAATATTCATTCATTCTTGCTCTACGTGTGTCTGCTCCCTCTGTACTGTAAAATGTACTGTTTGATATCTTGCAACCGCTGCCAGTAATGTCTGACTAACAAACATCTTGACTGAGTCAGATGTTTTGTAAAGATCTTGGCAAACGCATCTTCTTTCCTTTGAATATGTTTCCATGGTAACCTCTCACCTCTTGGCAAGCACTGTTCTGTTATTTTTTTTCCCACAAGGTATTCAATTACTTACAGTGCAGTAAATTGCCAACAGTCATTCTCATTGTCTGTCATGTTGTCAGAAGAAAGATTCATGAATTTCTTCCTTTTAGAATGAAGGTGGCTCTGCTTCAGAATGATTTGAATTTCATACATGGACCTCGGCTGTCACTATTTTTAACAAAATTGAATGAGTTTTAAATCAATTCATTGCTGATCTTGGAAAGTTATGTGTTACAAATCTTATTTGAAAGCCTTTCTACAAAGAAGGTACATTTTAGTATCTTTCAGCTCAGTCATTTCAACCCTGAATTCAGTCCAACACAGTCGATGTCCATAGGACAAAGAAGAAACAAAGAATTTATATCTGTTCATTCTCTTTTTTTTATCACCTTTACTTGGAACAGCTATGACATAGAAGCAGAATTGCAGTGGTGTCTGTCTGCCTGCATGCCTATAATAAGATTTCTGATAAGCTGGTCTGTTAGAGTGAGTCAGACATACTGTACTTTGGTGTGATTGCTCTCAGAGTGAACACATCATGGAAAGCGCAATGTGCCCAATTAATCCTCAGAAAAAATAGTATTGCAGTTTTATTGGGATGTTACATCTTGGAGTTCTCATTCAGTATATCGCTGCACTTTAGTACCTGAAAGAGAAATACTCCCATCTTGACTGAAATAAAAATATTAAAGATAATTCATCCATTTTTCATTGTCACTTTTTTAACTTGATATGTATTAGCAAGGTTATGATCAAGACCAAGAGCAATGTTAATCATTTATTCAAGACTTAGTCATAATATTTGTTGCCATAATAATCCAAGTTAGCATTATTTTACAGCACATAGTACACCAAAATATCAGTGGAATTTAGTTTTGAGTTTTTGTCATTTAGTTTCGGTGCTAAATATGTAAAAACCAAAATGTATAATTAAGACCATGATCACAGATTGAGCATTACCCATCAAAATTGGCTGTTTTTGGACTAATAGACTTGGATCAAATAGTTTCCAAACAATGCTTTTGGATAGTTGTAATGGAATATAAGGCAAATTAAATCAGTCATAAGAGCAGTATACTAAACTGAGTCCACACTGTTGTTGTCTAAGATGACAAACTCTATATTGACATCTGTCTGCTGCATCAATCCATCGCTTCCCCTGCTGCGGCATTTGAAAATAAATGCTTTATTTTTGTCACATTGTCTGCTTTAGGAGGAAACGTGTTTTTGTTTACATACAAAGTACCAGCTCACAGGCCATTAACTTTCAATACTGTGGACTCTTATATCTTAGATTATAGTATATGATCCCCCACACATGCTAAATGACAGCATTTGTAAAGAGCCTAACTGTCTTAAAAAAAAATAAGAATATGCTTTATTTAGACATATTTTTACCAGTAGGCTATTTGAGGGGGAAGCTAAAACCTAACCTGTCATCCACCCTCTCCATCAGCAGAGAGGGTGCAGAGGCAGAGGGGTTCTTTAGTTGAATATGTTAGTGTAGTCATGCCTGACTCACTGGTCCTTATTTGACCGAGGTGTTTGCAAGTTAGAATCTACAGCCCCAGCAATGGCTCTGAAATATCAGTAGCCCAACTGTGTATTGATAAATCAATGTCGCTGTCCATGGTGCTAAAGTAGTAGACAGATTTGTAATTGTGTCTTTTTGACTCCGTCCTGCCCGTCTGTCAGTTTTGTCTTGGATCTATAATATTATCTGAACTATAAACTGTAAATACTCAACTCTATATTATATATACTCCATAGAATAATGTCATGTTTGTGATCAAAGTGATAAGTGGCAACGTTTAGTTGCAAGAGAACGAGCGGATCCGAGATACACCGCTGCCTGTAGTATTCCTATAATATTTCTATCATCATTCAGTAGCATCTCTGCTGAAAATACACCTCCAGACCAAGCCACCTCTGTAACAAAATATTATAGGGGAGACATGACTACATTTGTATTCTTTATTATAATGTTAGGGTTAGGAGTTAGGGTTAAAAATGAACAGATCACCAACAGATTGTGAACCACATTGTGAAAGCAAAAAGCCTGAAAGTAAAACAAAGAATAGCAAAAACATCCCAAGAGGTTAAACTGAAGAGGAAACCAAAGGAGATGGAAATAACTTGGTACAGCGTGGCTGACAAATGATGCTATAAAATTATCTACAAATGCTATAATCCAGATTAGCAACTTCCTAAAGTTCCAGGGTTTAGCAGTGTAATGCCCACTAATGTATCTTTTAATGGAGGCTGTCATCTCCCTCATGCATTTTCATCGTATGGAATAAATGGTTGAGGCAGGAATTGGAGCCTGCTAGCACTTACTATACATCGCGTGAGATAATAGTCAAAAGGGGACAAACATGAAGATGTTTTCCCTCAAAGCGCAATAATGCACACACGAGAAAACTCTTGAATAACGTCTGTCCTCTTGATAATCCCAGTAAAAAGCTCTTGCAATGACTGCCCTTTCCTCTAATATATGCTTTCGTGATAAGGTCCACACCAAGTTTTGGCTGATGCAATCACCATATTGTCCTGCTTCTATAAATGTCTGAACACAATTGTTGTTTTGTTGAAAGACATTTCAGACTTTTTCCACCAGTAAGCTTCCAGTCACAACCACTGGAAAAAAAAAGTGTATATCCTGGATACACTGGACATGAGAAATTCATGAATTTGTTCTGATGGCGCATTAAGATATAATACTGTTTTATGTATGTTTTAGGCCATTTACGAGAAATCATGTATACTTTTTAGCACTGCAAACCCTTATCCCAGGCATTTACCTACCTTCCACAGCTGCTGCTTTTAATTTCTGTGCATGTAAATCAACTTGCAGAAACTTAACACATGCTTTGAACATCATACTACTTCACAAATAATGTAATAACACCCAAACAATGCATGCAGCGATGTCACTAAAAAATAATCCACGCTTGATGTCAATGACTGCCTAGAAAGTATAAAGAAGCTTACATGAAACATAAAATAAAGAACTAGCCACTGCACACTTTTGTAAAAGTGGACAGAAATAGAAGTCTGAAATATACTTAATCTGAAGTCCGTAGGTTCAAACATTTTGTTTTTTAGCCATTGCACAGCACTCAAGGACCAAATCTAGTTCTGTGGCCAGTGACCCAGACGAAGCCAATGGCGGAAGTGTTCCTAAAACCTAATATCTTTTGACGTGGAATAAAATGGTAGCACCTGAGGTAAACCCACATAAACACAGAGGAAAACAAAGGCACTCTTCATAGAAAAACCTCAGTCAGTGAATTCTTGAACCTTCTTGCTGTGAGGCAGCAGTGATCGCTTTTCACTGAGCTGCACTGTGGTCAAAATATCATCTCCCAAAATCCACTTAAACACCCCTCTTTTGACTTCTCCATGTTTGACATCTTACTTAGCGATGCTGTCATCCGAGATAAAGTGTCCGGAAAACAGAATTAACACTCTGTCTCGTCCTAATCTTACACGATCATGAAAAGCTAACTTGACATGTTGTTGCTAGTGTAGGAAAAAAAAAATCCCTTAAAAGCCAGAGATTACTTGAGCGGGTCTCAGATTTAGATTTTGAAGCACGTTGCAGCATGATTTAAGTGGTTTTGGACGGTCGGGTTAGCAGAGAGGGAGAGATGTGGGATCACAGAGATGGAGGCTGTTTGTGGAAGTCTGAAGAAGATTCAGTCAGTTAGAAACAGAGGCAGAACGCAGAGGGGAGAGAGAGAGAGAGAGAGTCTGTCTTTGTTGAATTATTGATGGACCTCATCCACTATGTGGTCTCTTACATAGCGCTGCATGCAGCAGCAGGGTAGACCGTGAGTCACGCTTCAACTCCACCAAAGTCCAGACTTAGGAGGATCTCCACTGAACCGTGACTTACACTCACACACACACACACACACACACACACACACACACACACACACACACACACACACACACACACACACAC